>APFE031673020.1:20863-41218 GCA_000404065.3 Pinus taeda | reverse complement strand
CTTTCAAAATAATTTTTCAAACCAAGCTTAAGCAAAAATTTAAAAAAATCTACACACCTTTTTTCACTTTGTAGGAGCTCGATATTGCCTCTGATGTATCTCTGTAATTTCAGATCATCTAGTTATGAAGTTAGGACTTGCAGTAGCCCTCTATGTCCTCTTTCCGATGCCACCAGTCTTATCCCAATTGGATTCTTCAAGGGAGAGTTATGACAAATCGCCTACAGTGACCTGATTATAGACTAGTTTAGTAGAGCGAACTTGTACGATGTGCCACGTGTCCCTATTTTGACCTTTGGCTCTAAAAAATATATAAAAGAAACTAAAGTCCATCCTATTTCTATACCTTCTTATGAAATTTCAATCCAATTTTCAGAGATAAAGTTATGATGATTTTCCCCAGGTCACCTGTTTGGAATGTAATTCAAGAGTCTGTAAAAAGACCAACTTCCTCAGATCATATCTTTGCAAATATAGTGTGAAAAGCTTTGAAATTCGGAACCAAGGTTCAGTGAAATTTCATCTTAAATGGGTTTGTTTTTTTCACTTCTGAAACGTTGCAAAAAAAAGTTTTAGTGAAAATGCCACAATGACCTATTTGGAGTAGCGAAACCCTAGAATCCAAAGCTCTGATACCAAATGTTATGAAACCAGCTCACAAAAGGATAGAAAAAATAGATCAACGCCTTAGAATTCAGCCTCTTCAAGGGGTAAAACTCCTTTACATTACACAAATGAATGATTCTTTGATGATTCAAATGAAAAAACCTCCTTTCTATATATAGGAGTCTAAGGAGTTACAATATAACCCAACCGACCTAACAATATTAATATAAAGGCACAAAAATAGAGGGATTCTATGGGGCATAGTAATAACAATATGGGGACAATAGGGGCACACCAATATTAATAAGGGATATAAATACAATATTAATGGGGTAATCACTAGTATTATAGGGACCTAACAATTTGTACCATGCAGTTCGCATGATCGACAAATCTCCATTTGTTTCTACAAAAATATAAAATATTTCGTTTGAATGTTACCAGACTTAGGTGTGGGAAGGTTATAGGAAATGGGATTGGAAAAATGATGGGGAGATAATGTAGAGACTGACTTGGATATGATTCATTTTTTGTTGGAGATCCTTAAGGAACCTAATCCATCAACTTTGGAAATGTTTTTAGGAAGGATTCCTATGTTTTTTAATTTTGTGATTATTTCACCTCATGGTTATTTTGGGCAAGCAATTTTAGGAATGCCATGCACTGGTGGATAGGTAACATGTATATAAAACATTTCTAAATTCGATGTTGAGGAATATATCATATAAATCCTTTATAGTCTACTTTAATTTATATTCTAGTGTTCATTGTCTTTCATGGATTACACTTTACACTATATCTTCTTTTGTTTTCAGAAAAAGGAACTCAATATTGATGGTAAGAAGTAAGGATTGAAAAAAGAGGAGAACAATAACACTAGAGCGATAAACATAAATAGAGAGAGAGAAGATAATTGGTCTAGTGATGCCCTTAGAGCTAATATCCCACATAAGACACACATAGACACTGATGGTCATAGTCCAATCAATATTAAGTTGGAAACACATATTGTAATACTTGACATTTCATATAATATAATTTATGTGTTGAAATTATTCATAGTTGCACTTGATATTGTTTAGTATTATAATTAACATATCTAACTTTGCGTTTTTATATTACATAAATATGCACAATGTATGATTTTTTTTTTTAGTTGCAAAATCATACTAATTAATTTATGTTGATTAATAATGAACACAAAATCAACCTAAAACTACTAAATTAATAGTTTATATTGACTAATGATGAACACAAATAAAATGAATATATGACTAAATTAGTTGTTTATAATGATTATTAATGAAATTAAATGAAATGAATATGAACTATTAAATTAGTAGTTTATATAATGAATATGAAACTACCAAAAAATGATAAATGACTACTGCAAATGATGAATATATGATTACAATGACGACTAATTTTTTCATACATACAAATATTAGTAGCTAATTTACAGTATCTTATAACATGACTAAAATTTAGTCATATTTATTTGTTCATTAATTGGTTTTATTAGGTGATCATATAATAATATATTTTGTTGTATATTTGGTCATTATTTGTGGCAATTAATGAATAAATCAATGACTAAGTTAATGAACAAATTTATAACTAAATATACTACTAGATGATGAAATTGATACAACAAATTAATGACTAAGCTAAAAATGACTAAACGTTGGCCACGTTATAAGATATTGTAAATTAGCTACTATTGATCATTGACTAAAAAATGGTTGTTTATATGAAAAATCTAGTCATTTTTTTAGTAACTTCTTGTAGTGGCTACAAGCACCCTCCAAAATTTTGCCTTAGCTTCGTTTTGGAGCCTCCCTACCAACTTTTCACAACAGCATGTCTTGTCTTATCAAGTACGCAAGCTTCAATGATTTTCTTGCAGAATGCTAGCCTGTCCATCAAAGCTTGTTGCAGCCCCCTCATAGGATGTTTCACCGGACTTGGTCCAACTGCAGGCTGAGTAGCTCCCTCAAGAAATTGCGCAATTCTGGAGGGAAACCAGCCTTCCCTCCAAAAATTGTGCAATTATGTCTGGTAGCTTGTTGGGCTCCAAAATTGTGCAAATCTTCTTGTCATTGTTCACTGTTAAAATGCTCTGCCGAGAAATACGCAATTCCACTAGGTAGCCAGCCCAACCCCTCCCAGAAATGCGCATTTTTTCCTCCCATTTAAGAATACTATTGCATGTGTATTTGAGTTGATCGGTTCCCTCTAGGACTGAGAAAAATTGTTTTGCATGCATGGGCTACTCCTCCCAAGGCAGCATGTAAAGGCATCCCTTGTTTCAGGGATCTATTTTTAGCAGCTGGAGGTTACATGCAAAGATCAATTCAGAAGCCTCCCACCACGTGTCGCTTTCCCTAGATTTGTGGCATGTGCATCACAACCTCAATTTGATCAAAACTCATCAACCAAAAGATGCAGAGCTCGTTCCTCGCATTGATTTTGCAGCTTTGACATCTCACATTGCATCTAGGAGTTTTCGGCACATTCAGCTCAATTGTTTTGGGTTAAGCATGCTTTTCATGTCGTGCATTGCGTTTTTGGCACTTTTAATGTTTTGCTTCGTATGAATGTTGTCTCCTTGATTTCAATGAGTTTTTGCTGTCATTTTAACACATACTAGCTTGTACTAGTACTATTTCAGTTTTTGTTAACATCTCACTGTTGTCACATGCATGGAATTGTTTTTCATGGATGGTCATCATTGCAGCGACTCGCTTCACACACATGCATGGCTTCCCATTTCTTGAATCCTACACTTTCTGTTTGCATGAATGATCATTCACTCTTTTTTTCACTCATCTCATCATGCATTCATACTTCTCATGTTTTCAATCACCCGTCGGCCAAACTGGGCCACCTTGGCCTGGATCGTGCCTTGCCCGGCTAACATTGCGCATTTCTGGAAGTGAAGACTTTACCTTCTCTCCAGAAAATTTAGCCAGGCATGGACCTCTAGGCTTGTATTGCACAATTCTTGGAGGCAGTGTCCTATTGGACCCAGAAACTGCAGAATGTAGTTTGCTAGTTGCATGTCATTGTTGACTGAAATTTAGAATTTCATAGTTTCAATCCTTAGCAGGCTAGGATGGACTATGCATTGCACAGTTCCAACAGTTACTCAGCCTCCTGATAACCCGAACTGTGCCTTGCATAGTTTTTGCAATCAGTCTCTCGACCTCTAGATGGAAATTGCGCGACCTTCATGATCAGTCACATAGGTATGTTGTAAGTCAGTTCTCAAGTTCGTTTTGGTTTTTGACTGATAGATTTCTTTCCATGAGTGTTGCCATGTCTTCAGGTATCGCAGGTGTTCATCTATCTCTCAGCAGCACATGTATAATGGTTTCTAGGAGAGAAGAGTCGAAGACACCATTTAGAGCACACTTGGGGATGCAGTTGATCAAGTGTCTATGAACTTGCCTACCCACGAAGACATTAAGTTTTTCATAGAAAAGGACATCAAGATATGATGGCAGCAACATCATAGCAAGAAACACCATGAACAACAACTAAAGTCGGCACACCAGATGCAACGAATGCAAGAGGAAGGTTGTTGACAACACAAAGGCAGAACAAAGTTGCAAGCTTAAGAAAATCCACTTGTGATGAAAGCAACTTTGGAGACTTAGGCTATGATGTGATGGTGTGACATGAAGATCACTCGAAGACAGAGAATGGAATAGAGAATGAGTTTCATGTGTTGAAGTAGCAACTTAGGGAAGAACACGAGTTTCATAGACAAGAGAATGAGTTGCAGAAGGAACAGGTACAACAACGGGCGCAACATGCACTCATGGATGAAACTATGCCCATACAAGTTATAGATCCATCCCAAAAGATGGCATGGACAAGACATGATGATAAGTGTTATTGATCACATGCAAGGGAATTTAGCAGCATGCATGTGACTATGTGCATGAATGCAATCCCACCCATTCAACACACTCACTGAGGCAAGGACAAGAAGAAAGTCTGACTGGAACTGAACATGCAGTTGATAGTTGATGCGCATGACCACCAGCACACACTAGAAGATCAGCATAGACACTATGCATCAGCGTGTTGAAATTTTGACCATTCCCAAGAAGACCATGTGCTTGCTAGCAGACAAGTTGAATGGAGGAGCCACACTAATGCACCTGGATGAAATGAAGGCAAGAGTTTGCTTCAACAAGATGCCAACATGGAGCACATGTACACAATCACGGATGACTAAACATGGTATCAGATCACCACCTTCACCATCATAAGCATGTCAAAGATTTGGTCTCACCACAACAGACCGAGTGTCAGTGGTGTCATGCATGGCTTACTCAAGCCATTTTGTCTCACATGGGCACATGTGCATCGTAACGTAACATCTTGTCAAGTGGAAGTCCAAGTGTCGATAGTTGGATTTAATAGTCATAGAGTAGATGAAGAGTCATGAGGGTAGTTGAATTGTCACAAAGGGGAATGTCAAGGGTCACCCCACCCTTTTCTATAAATAGAACCTCATAACTCATTGTAAAGGCTTTTGGTCAACCAAGCTTCCAATAGGACTATCTTAGAGAAATCTTGGACAATATTATAACGAGCCTTGGCTTCTCCACTGCGCAGAGCTAGTACGTCTCTTTGGAGGAGTAGGTAGTCATGGTTGTAATGTTTTGCTATTAGAACTAGTGGTTGGACATGGATGTGTTGTATGACTAGAACTTACACTTCTTAATATAACAAAGCCTGCATGTTTCATGCATATGTTGCATTGTATTCTATGCTATCTAGTTTACTCTAAATGATATATGTATTTGTTTGCTTACGCATGCATGTATGGACTATTTTGTATAAGTATCTATGAATCTTTCTGAAATGTGTTGCTGGTTTAACCATCACTTTGGATTTCTCGCTAACTTCCTTTCCAGCTTGTGATGCATCTTCACTCATGTGTTCCCTTCCAAGCTGCATACTATTACAAGTTTCCAGGGGGTGCACACACTTCACCCTTAGTGTTTTAGAACCTCTCATGCACCTTCCTTGACTTACTACAGCTGCCACACCCTTGCTACCAATAAGGACATTTTACTTGCCTCTATGTGAAATCACACTCAAGGCATTACCGTATGACCCACTGCTGGGACTCCTATACCTAATGGTTTGAGGTCTGGTTGGGACTTCTTATTGGGGATATCCCCTTACATGTTGGCGGGTCCAACACTATCAACATAACTAATTAGCCATTTTGTACAAGTGTTAGTGACTCTCTCATGATAAGTATGCCGATCAAAAGATTATAATTGTAAGCACGATTTATCAATTTATAACTATATTGTATTAAGATATCAATTTAAATATACTAGTATTATCTCCTTTCTCAAATGACATTGTGAGTATCAAACTTAAATAACTCACAAAGTGATAGAAATTGGAGAAGGAAAATCATATTTATGTTATATATTTGTACTAAAAGGCCTACTATAGTGTCCATAATCATTTTTTTTCAATGTGGTAAATAACCTCCCTTATTTTCACTATGCAACAATCTCCATAAATACAAATGCAGTTTAAAACATGGTGTACAATATTTATTATAATAAGGATTCAAGGTCACAATCCTTCTCAAATAGGAAAATGAGAAAAATATAACCAAAATGAGAAAATATTGAATTTATAAACAACATTGAAGATTTATTCTAGATTTAGATACTTATTGTTTTATTAATTGGTTCACATGTTTTTTCTTCTTGATTATTTCAAAATCAATATAAATCATGTAGTGATAAATCTATGCGGAATTTAACAATGAAAAGATTGTATTAATATGTAAGATTAAATTCTTGAGATAAGAGGTAAATTCATGTTTACTATATTTAAATTCTAGTTCTTGCAACATTATGTAAACTAAAAGGAGGTCTTATGCATGTATAAAATGTTGATTACATATTTTTATGGACCATAAGAGAAGAAAATGGGCTTACATGTATGCATTAGAAATTTTAAATTTTTCTTTATGGATAATGGAACAATTTTGAATTTTATTTTCATTGGTAATTATATAAAATTTGAATTAATAAATATTTTATGGTTAAGAATTAAATGATAAATAATGTGATGGTGATTAATCTTGTAGTGTTTTCTTCTCAAAGATGTATGAAAAAACCCACTTTTGTGGGCTAGATTCCACTTCGATGAGTAAATCAGAGTAGATCAAGGCCTAAGCGAGATGGAACAGAGGTTAGACAACCCAACAAATAACTCTTTGCAAAACCCAGAAACAGATTTGAGAAAAACCCAGAAGCCCAAAAATTGGTACTAACCTATTTTTCAGGTGGGATCACACTTTTTGGGTTAAAAAGTGTGCTCTAGTCTCCAGATCACACTTTTTGGTCTAATAAGTATGATTTCTACTCCGTGGATCTCGGTCAGAAAATCTTAGAAAAACTATCGCCTTTGTTGTGACTGGTTCCTGTGACCTGCAAAAAAGACCAAAAAGCTTGCGGAAGTCATAAATTTAACAGATCTAGGGTTAAAAAGCTACGAAACATTAAGAGACTTGAAGAAAAAAGAAGAAACCCTAAGCTGAAAACCGAAGGTCACCTAAGTTTTTGGATCTGAAGTATAAAACTAGTGGAGTCACCAATTTTGTGATTAGCAATAATTAGAAAATCCCCAGTGGAGTCGCCAATTTTGTTGTAGTGTTTTCTTCTCAAAGATGTACGAAAAGAACCCACTTAAGATTGCGGATGACAAACAATATCAAAAATATAAATGGCTGCTAAACATTGTAGATCTGTAGCAACTAATAGAAACAAAACCTACCAAAATTCTGATCTATGCCACAATCATAGTTAAACAACAAAAATAAATAGTAATAACTCCAATCATCAAATGGAAACCAGATATAAAAAGAATAGTTTTATTATAAAACATGTGAAGGAAACAAATTTATGTTACCAGACCCATCTATGGATAGGTGCTTGGCTATCCTTAAACGTCTTCAACTTGTGTAGAGTCTTTCTCCTCTATAATGTATAAACCCAACAAAAGTATGGTGTGTGACAATGAAAATAACCAGAGTTACAACAATGAGTGGAACAATGAAAATAACCAAAAGTGAATAATGAATGGAAAACCCTTCTATTTATAACAAAGTATTGAGTTATCCTCAAATAATGAGCAATAATAAAATATTATTAACCCCATTCTTGGAATAACCACTTGGAATATTTTATTATATTTCATTAGGAGGGAAAAAATATTTAAACTTTTCTTTATAAATAATAAATAAATAAATTATTTATTTATCATCTCAAGGAATTGTTTAAGGAATAATAAACAAACAATGATTTATTTAATTATTCCTAAGGGATTTAGTCCAATTTGACAAAGAATAATAATTAACTAGTGATTAATTAATTATTCTTAGAGAAAAATAAGATAACTAATGATTTATTTGTTTATTTTTCATAATTGGGTCAAATATGACAAGGAATAATAATTGAATAATGGTTTAATTAATTAGTCGTAGAAGAAAATAAAATAAATAGTGATTTATTTAATTATTTTTCACGAGTCTGATTATAAATTTCTTAAAAAAGGTGGTTTATTAAGTAATTTCTCACAACGAAAGAAATTTTACTATGGTAAAATTGGCTTTACATGGTTTACTTCGATCCATTTAGTAAATTAGGCTAGATGATCAATTTTTTGGTGATAACAGATTTCCCCCCAACGAACAAGTGTTAGGAGAAAAGCGTGTGATTGAAGTACGTTGTAAAGACAATCACTAGACAACATAGTGGAGTCAGAGGGGGAGATAGAGAGAGATAGAAAGAGACCAATAAAGCTAAAGTGAAAGAGGATAGGGGCAGAGGGGGTGAGACAAATGCCAGCCTCCTTTTATGTTGTGGTACCGGACCTCAATGAGGCGGGTGAGGCATACCCATACCCGTCGAGATAACTTATTACAAAAATCATGGTACGCCCATAAACATAAAACTGAGCAATGAAGTACATGCTGAATGGGACATGGCATGCTAGCATAACAGGGCCAGAAAATACTACAATGTGTCCCAATACATAATTCACCTGGAAAAACATGAGCTAGGACAGAATACAATAATATCTAAGTACACGAGATATAATGGCCCTTCCCTAAAAAAATGGGTGGGAGGGAGGGTAGAACAAGCAGAGAAGCCCTGCTGAAGAGGGAAGGGTTGTACAAAACTGAATGGATCATCTGAAGGAGACATGCATGTTATGAACACTGTGGTCGGTAGGAACCGAACCCATCAAATCTACGAAACTGTATCTAAGGTTGTAGCATAATAGTAATGCATCTTGGCATGTGGGGGGCTACCTGAAGGGCCACCCCCTCATGAGGTCTGAAACATCTCACACACACACGGGAATCACTGGTAAAATCTATTGCATCACTGGACCATCAAGTGTAGGAATCACGAACATGAAACAACCAAGTCAAAGGGAAATAATGAGACCCTCTTCTCGATCCGAGGCGTCGAACAAAAATGGAAGTTGGAACCAAGATACACTTCCCTCTAGGCCATTCTTTTGGAATACAGGAGCTGATGTTGATAGAATAGGGCCTACGATAGGTGAGGCAATGAGGATCCTCAACGAAGGCATGAGGGAAAATATGAATTTTCTTGATGGACTAACACCAGGGAATGAGTAAAGTGGTATTGAGGGACAAACAAACGACTTCTCTTGTCAAAGCATAAAGTGCATGGTTGACCTGGCAGGGACTGACTCAATTCCGGAGGGGATGGGGACAATATGACTAGAGGCCACAATGGGAAACACAGGATGAACGGTATGAAAATATGGATGGAATACAGTGACATAATAGAATGGGATGTGGAACAGACTCCATGGATGTAAGGGTGACTCATCGCAAATGCTCTGAACAGGGGTGACTCGATGATGCTTCCACACAGAATAGGCCGAGTGGGGACCATCAAAACTTGAGTAAATGATGGTTACTCATGATGAAAATCGACACATGGTATGACAAGTATTAAGAGGAGGTGGACCTCAAAGTACAAGTGCCAATTTATGAAGAAATTTGATTTTGAGAGGGGACGAAGTGACCCTTCTTGGAAAAATGTATTCCTGGTGAAGTGTAAAATCATCAAAAATTGAGGAAGACCCCTTATAGTACTCAAGGAGAGCTTTCCAACGGTGATGACAGTTTGTCAAACTGACCTATGGTTTGGTTGCAATCTGTGACAGAAAATTTGTGTATTTTCTATAAAAGGGTGTTATCCCTCAAATTTGAGAGGAGAAGGCCCTAAATCTTGTGGAGATCGTAGTAGAAAAACTGACCATCAGAATCGGGATCTACGAATTTTAGGAAAGTGGCCTTACTTGTCTAAAGATGGCCTTAATTCTTCTTGGAATGATGGTTCCTTGTGAAGAATTAAGGGAAGAGGAAAATGAGAATGAAATACTAGAAGAGGTCTAGAATCATCCTCACCCACTAAGTCAAACATGGGGACTATGTGGACATAAAGTAGAATATTTGAAGATATGGTATCAAACATCTACGATATGCTATGTGCATATGGATCATTGTAGAGGCCGATAGGACCAACTATCCAAGGAATGGGAGGATAATGGACCATACCTAGATCTAGTGGGATCTAGGACGAGACTTATGTTAATCAGTTGAGAAGATGGCCAGGGGAAAACCATCATGCCCCTAAGAATGGGATACTTCTCGCAAGAATATGTAATGGAGGGGACTGATATGGTATGAAAAGTTGGGAATGATGACCCCTAGCAGGAAGATTTTGAGGAGTGACATTGTGTTCCGAGTGCTCGAAAAATGGATTCAAGCATCTCGGCCCAAATTGGCGCGAGATCCTCCAAAGGATGATAAGGAGATGTAGGGGCCTATGTGCCCCCCAGTATGTTATGGGTGTACTATATGTATTTAGATCTATGCACTCCAAACACTTATATGTTTTATGTGATACATAATATGATTATGAATTTTATATGACAATGCTGGTTCACCATGTGTTGTGTTTGTGGTTGTCTTCTGTGGTATACATGTGATAAATGCCAATCTAGAATGTTATTTGAAATGGTATCTACATATTTATTTTGGGCTCTAGGAACATGAATCAAAGTGATGGTTTCAAATTCACGTACCAACAACTTAACTCATAGATATTTTCTAAATAGGACTTGGTTATGCACATGATACACACCATTCAATTACATGACAAGTAGCAAGGAATCTAGATGAACATGAAGATGAAGGATGCGATGAGCAAGGGAATCAAATAAAAAACCTATCACTGCATCATATTTGGCCTGGTTATTGGTGGAAGATCCAATGCACATGCCATTCGAAAGGACTAATGTATGCAAAAGGGTAAAAATGGCTCCGCCTACCGAGGCTAGATTATTGGAGTAGCAACTTGCACTATTGGCATAACCGATATACAGTGTGGATGATGGATCCATCTGAAAGGTGCAAAAGATAATGGATGAGATGATGCAATCTACATGTCTTCATGGCATAAATAAAGACACACAAATCAAAGGGATATGCTATGAGAAAAAATTCTTGAGGTAGATTGCATTGGGAGAATTAGGAAGGAGATGGCCTTAAGAATCCTCCAAAAAATATGCCCCCTTCCCTAAGTGCAAGGGTAATCAGGGGTATACATAGCTTACATGATGTCCTCATTAGATTTGAAGATGGGCGAACAGGAGGAAGACTAACTACATGATAAGAGGATGTTACCAGGTGCATCAACCTCAGAAATAAGGTTCACATATGCATCATCTTGAATGATAGATGATGAGATAGTAGATGGAGAATCTATGGATGTTGAGACCCGGGATTCTGTCAAAAGAGGTTTTACAGAAGTGTGCGGAAAAACGTCATAAAGTTTTGCCCATGAGGAACTCAAGGATGATGATAGGTAAAGGATATCGTTGCAATCTCCATCATCTCGACATCAGGGGGAGGGATCATAATGGTGGGACCAGAGTTCCCCTATTCTAGTTGACTAGGGGCACTAGAATCCATGGGTAGAGGAGTATGAGTTCCACTACGAGTGGCCTCGTATTCTCAAAGTGCTTCAAGGCAATTACGGATTTCATCGAGACGAGGGTAGCAATGGGAATTATAACCATGATGATCACACAGGACATGCAGGTGATTTGTTCGATGCATTTTGAGTTTCTTGGGTGGACCTGGTAAGTTAACATGGACTTAAGGGATATTTGACTCAAGGAACATTTCATGAACCAAAGGTTTAAGATGAGAAGGCTCGAGACAATTATTGATGGCATTCCCAAAAACTTTACACAAAGCACAGGGAGGTGACAGATTTGGGGCCTTAGGGGCTAGAGCAGCTTGGGGAGCCTTGTCCTTAGGTTCCTTCCTCTTAGTTTTGCCCCCTTGTCTAGATGATTTCACAATAAGAGTGGGTTCCTGTTGAGGTTGTGATGGAACTAAAGTAGTGGCAAGGGCTGTAGGGACCAGTTGAAATAGGGTCAAAGCATGATAAGGTCTTAGATAACCAGGCAGAATGCTTGCAGGGGGATCTATGTACCATAATGAGATCCCTGGAGTCATGTTAGGAAGGACCAACGAAGCCATGATAGGGACAAAAAATACTCCCGGAGGGGGGAATAAGAAAGGTATCTGGCCTGCAGGGTAATGTCCTAGCGGAATATCTCTTGGATGGTTGAGAGCTCAAGAAAAAGTTCCTGATGGAAACATAGGAGAGGCACCCACAAACATAGGAGGTCCTCGAGGGTGGATCCAGAGGGATCAGCTGGGATGGCAACAACAGGGTGCTGAGGAGCTAGTTGTTAATCATATGTACCCGATTTCTTGAGAGCATCCTGTGACACTTGTAACATGCAAACACTCATAGAGTTAGGCTCTAAGATGGGAGGGGGAGGACCAGGGAAAGCACCCAACAATGAGGAATCTTTATAGACTCCGGGTGAAACATCAGTGAGGGGAATTGAAGACTACTTATCTGACATTGATGGGATAATGGACTCGGGGGAGGTCACAGATGCCAGATCATAGTAAGTCAACTGACCAATGGTAACGATCTTCCCTTCATGGGGGAAGCACATCTTGCGGAAAATCGTAGATGTGACGACTGACATGGAATATGTGTAACTACAACCTAAGAGAACGTTGTAATCCAAAGGGGCATCAATGAATTCAATGTCGACATTGACAGTCTTGCCCGCAAGGGTCACTAGACAATTGTGGTACATGCCAAGAGGCTGGGAGGAGTGTATGTCCTAAGCACGCAAAGTGATGGTGGAGGGGGAGAACTCATTTGACTTAAGTTGTTTCCAAACAGTAGCAAACATCACATAGGTGGATGCACCTTCGTTAATAATGCATCAAGAGATGATCACATTATGGACTCGAACTGGTATTTGGAAAGAAATAGATGAAGGCAATGGGGGATGTTCTGATGTATAAACTGGGAAGATAATCAAACAATCATCAGAAGGATATACTATGCCCAAAGCAATTAGTAGGGATTTATTTTGATATGGGCACAAATGGAGTACTTCCAGCGTTGACATGGTGGTGGGTGATTGGGCCAAGTCGTCTACTATACTGTATGTATGGGAAACTCGGTTAGAAGTCACAATACAATGTAATGGTCTCTTTGGGATCTTGGGAATGGCCTCAACTTTAGGTTGAGTGATCTGTGACAGATGATTTGGTGTTATAAGAGGCTCAACAGATGCTTTGGTTTTGGATTCAATGGCGGACGAATTCAATGGCTTGTCATATTGACTTGAGTGAGTTTGTAGGTTGATATCGGAAGGATTAACCTCGTCATAATTCATCATAAGGATCTGGTAGTCACTAGGACCAAAAGGTTGGGGGGGATGGGCTGCTTGACCTAGTTGAGGTTGAGCAGTGACAAATCCTTGCTAAGGGAAAGGATTTGTAAGAACTGATTGTTAGGATGACGCAGGATTCTGAGGTGATTGTTGACCTCTAGAAGTTGCTTAAGCTTCCCACATTTGGCACATCTAGGGTAAGAGAGGAAACTCATGTGTATAATGGCCATGTACACCACAACATGCACAAGTCTTTTCTATATGAATATCCTTGTTATGTTTGGGTTAGTTTCCCTGTTGCTGGTTGTTGGTGTTAGGTTGGTTCCCCTAGGGTTCACTAGGTTTATTCCCTTGATTACCTTGGTTACCATTGTTACCTTTCCCATTATTCATTTTCTTGGAATTTTGGGGATTGGCCACACTTCGCTGTATAAAAACTTGACCCTAAGGGGGTGGTGGCTGTTGGGGATGAGTATGTATGGGAGGCTACAGTGCTAATGCTTGAGGGGATGGATTACACGGCTATGCATAAGGAGGAGCAACAATTTGGTAGATAGATTGGGGCCCATAAAACATGTTGCTAGTAGGAATAACTGTTAGAGGAACTAGTGCCCCCCTACAGATAGCCATAGCTTTGTTGAGTATATGGTGAAGGGTGTGAAAGGGTGTTGAGTCAAGAAAAATGTATGGTTTCTCCTTGGTAATCACTTTATTTAGCACTCATCCTAACATGATTATATTTTTTAATGAATAAAAGTAGAGGAAATAATATCTAAAGTTGAATAAAAGTAATCAGTAACAAATTAGACAAATATAAGCAAGAAAAGCTGATTTTTACTATATTTTTGTGCAGAAGTCACAAATTAAGTGATGATTGCCCAATCGATAGAATGACAACATCTCACAATGGAAATCGACAATGTTAGAGGTAAGGTAGGACAATGGAAGACCGGGAAAACCAATGACTATTTTATGACAGAATCAGATCAGGTATAGCGAAATCCTCAAGATCCCCTGATCTTGAGGATTCACTTTTATCTATTTACTTTCTAAATGTAGTATATAAGGCCAAAAGGAAAAACTGTCCAAAGTTCAGAATTTCACAGTCTGTAATTATTCTTTTTGACATATAATACTATTATTTTGGATGTTGTAACTTGGTTACTTATATTAACGAAGAAAGGCTTCATTTCATTCATACTTACATTCTAAGTATCTCTTAGATGAGACTTATGGTGACTTTGGGCCCAGTCAAGAGAAGGTCTACTGCTTCACCTATGTCATAATCTTTTCTATTTCATTCTTGATTTCTTGTTAATGTTAAGTTAATATTACTTTTGATTATTGTAAGGATTGTCGATTTAGTTTGCGTTTGTTGTTCTTTCAAGATTTAGATTGATCCGTATGATAAATGTGAGTAATACTTTTGATTGAATTGATTATGATAGTCCCAGAACAGATTGTTGTTCCTTTCAAGTAATGTTATCATAGATTTCAGAGATAGAATTAACCATTTTATGCTTCTACAAACATTTGTGATTCAGATAACGTTTGATATTCTTGTATCATTTGTTGTTAAATTCATAATTGTTGTTCAATTTGAAATTGTTGTTCAATCTGGAATTGTTGTTCAATTCGTAATTGTTGTTCAATTCAGATTTGTTGTTTAATTCAGAATTTCTGCTTAATTAGGATTTGTCGTTTATTTAGGATTTGTTGTTCAATTACCATTGTTGTTAATTGTTATAGTAATTTTTCATGAGTGAGTGAGTTAGCTTCAATTCTAGTTAAGACTACCAAGCGTGATTCTTTACAAGTTGTATTTAGATCTATTTGTTTCCATAATAGGTTAAGTAGAATTGTAGAGTGTGTTATGAATTTCTTTCAGAACTACTTATTTTAGAGTTGATTGGATTGAGTTTGAAGAAGATAATCATTAGAAATTGCAATGATTTTTTATTAGTTAACCTTTTAATTCACTTCATATATAGTGTTGACACTATTGAAATAAAAAGACTTGCCTCGGGTTGACAATTAATGTAGGAATTAAGATTGTTTGTAAAAAGACATCTTAGTGCACCAACATTTTGGTGTCATTGCAAGGGAGAGTGTTCCACAGTGATTTCCTTTTTATCTTGTTGTAAAGGAATTGGGTTTTAAAAATGGGAGGTAAGAAACTGCGTACCTAGCAAGTAAAGTTCTTTCTTACCAGCCTGCTTTTCAACAAAAGCTTAGAGTTTAAATAGGAATTTTTTTTATGAATGACTAGTAATGGAAAGATAGAAAAAGAACCAAAACCCCCCTCCAAAATCCACAAAACCCAAGGGATTGGTGAACCTTGGGAGAATGACCTTTATAGACAAAATTGTGAGAAAAGCAGAGTCTCAAGCATCAGTAGAATTTCAGGATGTAACTGGAAAAAGTCCTACTATAATCCCTCAAGCAGTAGGCTCACCATTTGCAGCTCACGCTGAGATTCAAAGCTAAATTGGAGGATCTAAATAGAGTCTTCAAGCTACAGTAAGCTTAAATTTTGATTCTCTATAAGAGGGAAAATATTTTAAGTTAAGAGAAGAAGAAGGTGAAACCAATGGAACTGCTAAGACGAGACCTCAACTATTTGAACAAGGGTCTCCTGTGATCCCAGATCTAGGCAATGTTGCAAAACCATCTCAGGTTGTTAATCCTCTGCTTACTCAAAATACACCACCCGAAATCCCTGAAGAGTATTGGCACATATTTGACCAAATGAAAAATCAACCACATCAAGGTCAAACCTCGACATTGGAATACCCCATAGTCGACCAAGTGATCAATGCCCCATGAAGCCTATTCCTTTGCAGAGCATCCCAAATTTTCATGGGATGATCACAGAGGATCCTGATGCCTTCCTGTTTGAATTTGAATTCCTCTACAGAGGGTATGACTACACCACTGACTCCCAAAAGATAAAATTGTTCCCTTCTACTTTGAAAGGAGCAACTTTAATATGGTTTATGGGTCTGGGTGGACGTACTATTAATTCTTGGGATGATATGAAAATTTCCTTCCTCACTAGATACCAAGAATTTTTCAAGACTAGGGAGCTAAATGATGAAATCTTTAAGATGGTTGCAAAGGATAATGAAACTCTAGAAGAATACATCAAATGGTTTCATTATAACTTGCAGAGATCTCCACACACCACCCTACCAAAATAAGTCCTGAGAGATATCTTAATTAAAGGAATGAAAGAGGAATCATTAGAAACTCTAAATTTGATGTGGAAAGGAGATATTTCTCAGGAATATTATGATGAAATAGTTCACTTATGTATCAGGTGTTCACGAGGAATCTCATGCATAGGAGCAACAAGTATAGGTCTCGTGAGTAGGGGAAGAAAACCACATAATGGAGGAGTAACACGAATGGAAATCGGTAACCTCCTAGAAGATTTTAAAACATACATCCTAGGCACTCTCACAATGCAGTTGTACATTCTACAAGCTAAACAAAACCAAGCTTTAGCAGAAAAAACTTGGTTGTTTTCTTCCCATGCTGTTAGAAGAATCACAACCAACAGGAGTGTCCACTAGACATGGTTCAGACATGTGCTATCTATACCAAGGGTCACACCACTGAATAGTGTCAATCACTCCTGGGGTTGAAAGTAGTGTTCAAGGAAGCAAAAGAAGAGATAGATCCAGTATAGCTAATGATTCAATGTTGACAATGGTAGGCCAAACCTCTAGGTATTTCATAAGATGCATCCCAGTTCTTTCCTTCTTCATAGTTTAATCAGTAACATGACCCTGGGGCAGCATGGCAAGGCCAATCACCCTACTCGAATTGGCAACCTCAGCCATTCCCTATGACACCATGGTCAACTCAATCCTTTCTAGGTAATGGCTGGCCAGATTATCCTTTTACTCTTGTTTGGCAAGCCAACCCCTATCAATCCTAGTGGTCTGCCTCCACATCTCAAAACCCG
Source organism: Pinus taeda (assembly GCA_000404065.3). NCBI lineage: Eukaryota > Viridiplantae > Streptophyta > Pinopsida > Pinales > Pinaceae > Pinus > Pinus taeda. The sequence continues at coordinate 23,769 of APFE031673020.1, read as the reverse complement.
AATTGGTCTACAAATTGGCAGTGACCTTTGGGAATATCCAACACTCCTATGGGGACAGGTCCTCAACCTCAAACCACATTGTTAGCTCCTTATCCATTACAACAAAATCCTCAGCCTCTTTTGCGCCCTCAACTACCAGCCCAACTAAATCCAAATCCCAATAACAGACCGGTCTAACTGGTGCAAATTATAGAAAGCTTAGACTATGAGATTGAGCAAAAAGAATGTAATGAACTTAGATTGAGGTCAGGACGTATCATCACCCTTGAGGAAAGTATGGATTAGCGATCAATTGAGATTGAAACACCACTTGTACATATACCACCACCTGTAATTGATACTAAAATGAAACGAGGAGAAGATACAGATTAGCAGAAAGATCTAGAGGAACATAGTCACTTCTCCCCCGTTCCCCGAAAGGTTAATGATACCTAATCCGATTGTGTACCCAAATTTTGATCTTGTAGGGGAACTAAAAAATCTTTTTATAAAAATTCCTCTCCTCCAAGCCATTCAGGACATTCCCATCTATGCTAAAACAATTAAAGAGTTATGTGTAAAGAAGCATGTGAGGAAAGCAAAAAAATCACCCACCATTCATGTTGTAGGAACCTTACATGATTTACTCTTGGGAGAGGAAACTCCGGTAAAGTATGAAGATCCTGGGAATCCCATAGTGACATTTCAGATATATGGCCGCTCTTTTCCCAACACACTAGTTGATCTGTGTGCAACCATTAATATTTTAACAGCAACAACTTGTCAAGCACTTAGTATTACAACCTTGGAACCAACCACCACATTACTAGAACTTGTTGATTGTTCGGTGGTAAGGCCGGAAGGAACTCTACAAGGTATCACTATCTTTATTGATTCATGGGAATATCTAGTAGATTTTCTTGTTACAAATTGGAGAGTCAATTAGATGGGCACCCTTTGATACTAGGCCGACCTTGGCTGGCGACAGATGCATATATAGGCTGTCCGAGGGGTAGCATGACTATTGCAAAGGGGGATGCTGTAAAAAATCCTTTTTTATATCTCCCTGCCAGACCAAGTCTACCCATTGTAAAAATATGTAAACAACCACCAACATACTTGGAAGAAAGCATCCATTCACCACTCATAATAGCCGAGGCACTAGAATTCAAAGATCAGACTGAAGATGATGTTATCAACAATTTCATCAATCAATGAGCTTATGTGAGCAACGTAAAGTGTTAAATTTTGAAAGAAATCCTTGATGATGAAACATCAGAAGATCCCTTGAAGGATATTTATGATTAGCACATCCAGACAACTGTTGTTCATAATAGCAAGCCGGTGGAAATTGAACCAGGCAAAGTTTTAAACATTAATGATAACTTGGATAGTGATCAGTAGAAAAAGCTCATTTAGATCCTACAAAAATATAAAGGGGATTTTGCTTGGGATTATCCCGATATGAAGGGTATAGACCCACAGCTGTGTACTCGTCACATCTATACTGAGAGGGATGCTCGACCTATCCGGTAGCCTCAGTGGAGATTGAATCCGCACCTTAAGGATATTGTGAAAGAAGAATTACAGAAGCTACTGGATGTGAATTTCATTTATCCTATTTCAGATAGCCAATGGGTCTCTTCATTGGTGGTCGTCCCCAAGAAAAATGGGAAATGGCGTATCTGTGTAGATTACCATGAAATGAATAAGACAACACAAAAATATCATTTCCCTCTCCCATTTATCGATCAAGTCCTTGATACCTTGGTAGGGAAGCAATTATTTCCCTTCCTAGACAGCGTTAGTGGCTACAATTAGATTCAGATTGCCCCTAAAGACCAAGATAACACAACCTTTACCTGGGGTACGTTCACTTACAAAGTATTACCATTCAGCTTATGCAATACCCCAGCCACATTTCAAAGAGCTATACTTAGCATTTTTCCAACTTGATAAACGAAGGACTTGAGGTATATATGGATGACTTTACTCCATATGGGGATGAATTTGATCAAGCACTGCAAACATTAGAAAATGTTTTAGAACGTTGCATTTCTACCAGGTTATGTTTAAGCAATGTCAACTATCACATGATGATGACCGAAGGTGTAATCTTGGGACATTATATTTCTGCAGTAGGGATATAGGTAGACCCAACAAAAATTTAGGTAACTATTTTACTGCCTGCTCCCTGTACTCAGATAGAGGTACGTAGTTTCCTGGTATATGCAAGCTATTATCGCAGGTTTACGAAAAAAAAATTCACAAATTGCTGCACCTTTATATGCTTTAATCTAAAATGTTGATTTTAAATGGTCTGACAAATGTGACATAGCTTTTATTATGAAACCAGCTCACAAAAATATAGAAAAGATAGTTGAACACCTTTTGAACACCTTAGAATTCAACCTCTTCAAGGGGGCAACCTCCTTTACATCACACAAAAGAATAATTCTTGGATGATACAAATGAAAAGACCTCCTTTCTATATATAGGAGTCTAAGGGGTCATAATATAATTAGAGTAGACATAAAAATAATAATGTAAGGGCACAGTAATAACAATAGTGGGCTTCTATGGGGCACAATAGTAACAATATGGGCACTACATGGATACATAAATATAATAAGGGGGTTGTACTAATAACAATAAGGGTTTAACCTAGTAGTATAGGAGCCTAACATGCCCCTCTCCTTCAAAAAGTGTTGTTCTCAACACTTGAGTACTTCTTGATGCTTTTGTATAAAATTATTGTCCTCCCATGTGGAATATTCAGCAGGTAAGTTTTTTCACTTGATGAGATACTCTAAAATTGATTGATTTCGTAGCTGTCGGGTTCTTGTTTCTGTGACTGCTCTAGGTTCCAATATGATTTTTCCTTCCTCTTCAATTTCTGGCAATATTGTTTGAATTTGGATCTTTTG
>APFE031673020.1:4964-20655 GCA_000404065.3 Pinus taeda | reverse complement strand
TGATATGTCCTTCTATCTTGAGAGTTTGAGGAGTGGTAATTCTTGCCAATGCTTTACAAGATATGGTATGATTCATTTCTTCTTTCTCTGGGGTTGGGTCATGGCATATATACTCTTCTTTTGATGTTTCTTGATCCTTTTCTTCCTCCTCTTCATACTCTATGTAAAATAATTTCTTCTCAGCACACTTATGACCTTTAGTGCATTTGCTATCACAATTGCAAAAAAGCCCTTTTTCTCTTTTCTCTTCCAATTGTTGTGCTGTAACCCTTGTAGGTTGTGGAAGGCTAGGAGAAACAACACTTCCATCTTTATAATTGTGATGGGTAGACTTCCTTGTTGCCATAATTTTACTTTCCACTATGTAACGAATCCCTTTTACTCTTTCCAATTGTTGTGGTGTTGCTCTAAAGAAGGTGTTGCTCTTTGTATCCTCATAATGTGCTATCATCTCCTCCGTGAAAATTGACCACGTAACAAGTTGTTTACGAGAACAAAGCCCTTTATACCATAAAAATTGATCTGGTTCTAAATATGAAGATGCAATACATATCTTTTGTAATAGTGGTACACCATGTAGATCAAAATATTTCTCCATCTGAAGTATCTAATTTACTGGATCCTTGCCATCAAACTTCCCCATATCGCCTTTTCTTGATTTTAGGAGCTCGATCTTGAAATGACTATAACTCTGTAATTTCAGTTCTTCTAGTTCTAAAAATGTGACCTGCAATAGCCCTATGCATCCTCTTTCCAATGCCACCAGTCTGATCCAAATTTGATTCTCCAAGGAAGAGTTATGCGAAATCTCCCATAGTGACCTGATTATAGACTAGTTCAGTAGAGTGAACTTGTACGACGTGCCACATGTCATTGTTTTGACCTTTGGCTCTGAAAAATATATACAAGAAACTACAGTCTATCCTCTTTCTGTACCTTCTTATGAAATTTCAATCTGATGCTTAGAGAGAAAGTTATCACGAGTTTCCCCAGACTAATTGTTTGGAATGTAATTCAGGAGTCTGCAAAAAGACCAACTTCCTCAGATCATATCTCCACAAATTTAGTGAAAAAAACTATGAATTTTGGATCTGAGGTTCAGTGCCATTTCATCTCAAATGGATTTTTTTTTTCACTTCTGAAATGTCGCAGAAAAAAATTTATGGCGAAAATGCCACAATGACCTATTTGGAGCAACGAAACCCTAGAATCCAAAGTTCTGATACCAAATGTTATGAAACCAGCTCACAAAAAGATAGAAAAGATAGTTGAACACCTTAGAATTCAGCCTCTTCAAGGGGGAAGCCTCCTTTACATTACAAAAAAGAACAATTCTTGGATGATACAAATGAAAAGACCTTTTTTCTATATATAGGAGTCTAAGGGGTCATAAAATAATCAGAGCCGACATAACAATAATAATGTAAGGGCATAATAATAACAAGAGTGGGCTTCTATGGGGAACAATAGTAACAATATGAGCACTACATGGGTACATCAATATAATAAGGGGGTTATACGAATAACAATAAGGGGTTAACCTAGTAGTATAGGGGCCTAATAGGTTTTATAGGTTTAAAGAAGCTAGTCTCAACGACACCAGTATTACGTGGACCAAACTGGGAGCTGCCTTTTCACATATCCATAGACGCATCAGATGCAGCTATAGGCATTGTCATTGGTCAGGAAGAGGACAGGAAGCCTTATGCTATATATTATATTAGCAAAAATCTTAATCCTTTAGAGCTTAATTATACAGTAACAGAAAAATAATTCTTAGCCATTATTTATGAAATAAACAAATTTAGACATTACATAACTAGCTACCAAGTTTTTCTGTATAATGATTACTCTATCATTCGGTATTTAGCTAACAAACCTATCACAAATTATCGAGTGACTCGTTGGCTATTGCTTTTGTAGGAATTTGACATTACTATTAAGGATCGTCCAGGGAAGGAAAACCCAGTTGTTGATTTTCTATCTCAAATCCCAAAGGTAAATGATCCACTGGTAGTGGATGACCAATTCCCAGATAAACATTTGTTTGCCATGACAGTCAAGATGCCATGGTACGTAGATGTGGAAAATTATCTCGCAATAGGGAAGTTGCCCATGTATTTGAGAATGAGGGAGAGGAAACATATCGTTCAGTGCAGTGCCCGATTCTCTTGGACTGGTGGATATATTTTTCACATAAGGTCCAACATGTGTATATGCATATGCATTCATGAGGATGAGATTTATGACATCCTCAAAGCTTGCCATGACGAGCCCTGCAGAGGTCACTTCGTAGATCGAAGGACAGGGCATAAGGTACTACAGATGGTCTATTATTGGCCCACTTTTTTTAAAGATGCTAAGAAATATGCCTAGGCTTGTGATAGTTGCCAAAGGATGGGCCGACCTGGCCAATCTGATGAAATGCCACTACAATCTCAACTAGTCATAGAACCCTTCGAACGATGGGCATTGGACTTTGTCAGCCCATTCCATCCGCCATCAAATCAGAAAGCCTTCATATTGGTTGTCACAAATTATGTGAAGAAATTGGTGGAAACAGTAGATTTACCAAGAGCCACAGAGGGAATCGTGATTAACTTCCTCTTTGGGATGTTCATGTGGTATGGTTTACAGCAGGAAGTGATAACAAATGGGGGAGGGAAATTTGTAGGACACAATATTATTGCCACTCTCAAAAACCATCACATTACACATAAGATCACTTCCCCATATCACTTGCAGGAAAATGGGCAGGTCGAAAGCACCAATAAGGTTATTGAAGCGATTCTGACCAAAACAGTCTTAAACTTTGGCGAGACTAGGTTCGTAGACTACTAAAGGCCTTGTGGGCCTATTGCACAACTTGGAGGAATACTACTAGATACTCTCTGTACCAGCTCGTGTTCGACAAAGAACCTATTTTTCTAATAGAATTTGAAATAAAGACTCTAAGAACGGCTTCGGAAGTGGGGATGGATTTAACAGAAGCCCAAACCAAGTGACTGCAACAAATCAATGAATTAGATGAAGCTTGACTGCTAACTTTGCAACGGACTGCAATTATTCACCAATAAAGGGCAAAGTGGCATGACAACCTCATCAAAATGAAGACATTTCAAAAAGGGGATTGGGCACTCCTTGACGACTCTAGATTCTAGGACTTTCCGAGCAAGTTGCAAAAAAGATGGCTCGTCCCTTATGAGATTCAAAAAGTACATAACAATGGCACTCTTGCTTTGACTACCATTGACGGGTTTGGCCATTATTTAAGGTGAACGGGCATCGAGTGCATCTCTACCACAAACCACTCACCAAGGAGTCTTTCTGCCAAGAGGTACATGAGGACCCCTCCATGCAAATCTTAGCTGTAGAGAGTGATGACCTTGCAACTTTTCTTTAAAAAAATTGAGATTTAAAAAAAAATGTAAATAATGTATGTATTCTTTTTTATTGATTGTAATTCAGTTAGATACCACCATGTAAATCTGAGGATTTTTCTTATTTTTAGTGCTTGGTAAGTGTTATGCAATCGATTGAACGATTGTTGTTCAATCAATTGAACAACACTTATTTTTATGGGTGCGTCGTTGTTTAGTTAATTGAATAATTGTTGTTCAATATATTGAACAAAACTTTTTTTTATGTGTGGAAATTGTTGTTCAATCGATTGAACAACATTTTTGCATTTTGGTTTTGTTGTTCAAACGATTGAATGATTGTTGTTCAATCGATTAAACAACACTTTTGCATTGTTGTTGACATTTGTTGTTCAAATGATTGAATGATTGTTGTTCAATCGATTGAACAACACTTTTTGCATTTTTATATTTTCGTTGTTCAAACGATTGAACAATTGTTGTTCAATCGATTGAACAACATTTTTTGTGTTTTAAATTTTTTGTTCTTCAAACGATTGAATGAATGTTGTCCAATCGATTGAACAACACGTTTTGCATTTTCATTTTTACATTTTCTTTGTTCAAACGATTGAAAGATTGTTGTTCAATCGATTGAACATAACTTTTTGTGTTTTTATTTTTTTTTATTTTCGTTGTTCAAACGATTGAATGGTTGTTGTTCAATTGATTGAACAACACTTTTTGTCCATTTATTTTTCAATTTTTGTTGTTCAAACGATTGAACGATTGTTGTTCAATCGATTGAACAACACTTTTATGCTTGTTCTTTATCAATTTTTGTTGTTCAAACAATTGTACGATTGTTGTTCAATCGATTGAACAACACTCTTGAGTTTTATTTTCAATTTTTTTGTTGTTCATATGATTGAACTATTGTTGTTCAATCGATTGAACAACACTTTTGCATTTTTTTTAATTGATATTTGTCATTCAAAGGATTGAACGATTTTTGTTCAATCATTTGAACAACAATCTTGCATGTTTTCCTTTCGATTTCGCTATTCAATCAATTGAACAATAGTTTTGCTTTCTTTCCTATTTTTCTATTCAATCGATTGAACGATTGATGTTCAATAAATTGAACAATAGTTTTGTTTTCTTTTCGATTTTGTTGTTCAATCAATTGAATGGTTGTTGTTCAATCAATTGAACATCATTTTTTTTTTGTTTTTGATTTTGTTGTTTAATCAATTGAACAACATTTTTTCTTTCTTCTCGATATTTCTGTTCAAATGATTGAATGATTGTCGTTCAATCAATTGAACAACACTTTTATGTTTATTTTAGGACGAATTGTGATTTCTTTTATTTGATTCATTGCTAATCATTGTGTCATCTTCTTTTTATTTTATGTTTTGAATAAACACCATTTGAGTGGATTTGTGCCTAACATAAAGAAAAACAGTGTTATCAACACTATTATGATTTATGAAGCCTCTTGATGGTTATCTTTATCCAAAAGCTGATATGGTGCATCTCTATAATGACTGGCTAGACATCTTTTTTTTGACACATCATAAAATGATTCATTATTTCAAACCATCATGGCTTATTTACCACACTTTAAAATGGACAAATCCCTTCAAAATGATGAGATGGGGGTAAGAGTATAACCTTTCTTTGGCATCTTTTTACTTCTTACACCATTCATGACTCTTAGGGAGCAAATGAGCCTCCCTCTTTTTATAAAAACATCAAAAGATGAGAAAAATAAAAATAAATAAATATGCAAATGCAATGAACATTGTCTTAAAGAGGATAGGGGGTCTCATCATGAGCCAGCCTACCATGATCATAAATATGTAACAAGTGACATTCTATTTTTGGCTACCAAACCTAGGTAATGACCTTCTTGATGATTACAAACTGTCAGAAGAATAGGGGGTCTCATTATGAGCCAACCTGATCATTTTGTTATATCTTGGTGAATGGCACTATGATCATCTGGTCACCATGCCAACATAGTGGTCTCCTTATGGCAGAAAAAGAAGAATCAGCTACATATTAAAAGGAGGACTTTGGCTCATTTTTAGGGTTAAAAAGCAACCCTGTCGAGGCTATGAATACCTATTGGGAGCAGTGGCTCTACTTATGGTATTGGAGTATTATCTTACACTACCAAATTCTCTCTATTCTCTTTCCACCTATGGATTCATTTCTACGAAGATTTCCCATTTGAACAACACTCTTACAAGCCAATATGCATGGTAACTTATGTCATATATTCATTATATTATATATTTGTCCAATCAATTCATGATAGTCATTACTCCTTACCACCAATTATGTGTCCATTACTAACACCACTTGCGGTGAACATCTTTTCACATAATAATGTAGATATCTATTTTTATCTTTTTCAGCCATTTTTACCTCTGATACATGTCTTGCTTTAATTGCTTTGTCATAAATTGTGTCACTTTTCTAGATTGGTTGTCTGCATTTATGAATCCTCAATTCATGTGCTTGCTTTTCACATGCTTGGCAGACGTGGACGTCCTTTTTCCTATTGGAGTAGGTATGGTCTGTGTGTGAACAACGTGTGAGATAGTTATAGATAATTGAATGCTAATTATTAAATTGATTTTCGGGTAAAGGCTGCATGATGATTGGATATGAATAATAATTAGCAAGGTATTTCTGATTGGAGAAAAGACGGTGACTATTATGGATGGCATGCAAATTAATTATGGGCCTGTGTCAAAAATGGTTTATGAGACAAATGACTTGACAGTATATGTTATTAATTCCCAAATCAACGTTATTTTTCCTATTAATTTCTTTAACGATCTTTGTTGTTGTTCTAATTTGCGAAAGAGCAGGAGAAGTCCATGGAGAAGAACCAGTCATAGGAACATAGCAGCCATGGGAGGTAGAGCTATCCAAAATGAGCCCATAGTACTCATGGTATTAGACCAGGCTCGTGCAATTCTTGAGCGCACATGATGGCTGCAATATCTGAATAAATTGCAGTGATTTCATGAAGAAATGACACTCAAATTTTCGCAGAGTTTGTAGAACGGTAGCACCATAGTAAGAGGCATGGATATAATAGTCTCTGAAGAGGTCATAGCTAAATTTATTGGACTTTCAGCTGAGGGAAAAAAGTTGACAGACAAGCACATCCTTCTGCACAATGCAGTTGAAGAGTTCCAAGACCCCGATGAGCAATTAGCGTGAACAAGGAAAGTGATTCACCCTTTAGAGTTAAGACAACTTTGGCAGGTGTTGGAAGTCATCATGCAATGGTACATCACATGTAATGGTTGCTAGGATGTGTTAATAACCCATCAACTCAAATTGTTAGCCATCCTAAAACATAAAATTTTAGTTAATTTTCCATTTTATTTGAATTCTCTATTGCATGATGTCGCTCGATGAGTTAGGAAAGCTAAGGACCTGTGCACCATCATCAGTCATCATGGACTGATTAAATTTGTTATCATACATAGACCAACCCAACAACAGTTAACATGGGACAATATTGTAAATCCTACTTTGGCCCCACCTCTAGAAAACCCAGTAATAGAACAACAAGGGCCTAGAACCCCAGGACCGAGAAGGACATTGAAGAGGAAAAATTCCTTTGTGCCTTTGAACCCATCAAAATGCAGATGCTCTACATGGGTGAAGTCTCAAAGACATACCTCAATTCAAACAAATGAGGCCAGCCCATCACTCACACCACCTCCAAGTCCATAGAATACCCCTTTGCAAGACTATGAAGAAGAGGTGGCCAAGGTATTGGAAAACATGGGGATGTTTGGCAAGGGAAGAGAATAATCTGAGAATTTTGAAGGATAGAATTGTACCCTCCAACAAGTCCACATTTTTTGATCACCCTGGTTGTGATCAAACCCTGCCATTTACCGATTCCTTGGAAGAATAGAGGTAACCAGTCCCTTATGTGGAAAAACCCCTTGAAACCGAGATGCATGAAGAGGAAGCTATTAGAGAAGAAAATAAAACAACAGATATTAGTCCAGTGGACCCCATAGCTGAAGAAAATCCTGTAGATGAGACCCTGGGAGATGAAAATCAACCAGGCAATTCTATTTTTTCTAAGTCTGTTGAGGACGAGGACTACCCAGAAGAAAACCTAGAGAATGATAATTGCTCAGGTGACACCATTGTATTGGGCTCTCCTAAGAGAAAAATTCATGTTGAAAAAGAATTAGAAGAAGCTCCATCAAGAGATATAATTCCAGTTGAAACCCTACCTGATGCTGACACAATGCCACCCAAGCATGAACCTGAGGAAAAGGTAGCTGCACCATCGTTGGTTGGAAGTCCTAGAATAAATAAGTCCTACAAGGACAGGCTCAGAAAAATGCTAAAAAATATATAGAAAATAGAAGCGAATAATTGGGTAGCTAAGACATTGGTTAAAAGCGGCTATCAGAGCCAAGAATTTGAAAGTAGAAAAAGCGACTATAGGAACACAGACAAAACATTGTTCTAGAAAGGATGTTGAAGCCCAAACTGAGGTTATTTTGGTCTTTTCAAAGGAAACTCAGACAGAGCCATGTCTTGTAGAGGACACTGAAATGTAGAATGAAGACCCATGTGTGTGTACACAGGAGTCCCAAACGGACTACCCTACTGTGAACATTGTTGTTTCGACTAATGCTGAAGAAAGCATCCCCATTGATGATTGCATAACTCAAGAAGTAGTCGAGGATGCTATCCAAACTGAGCCTATAGAGACATAAGATAATGATTCCCAAACAGAGGAGACAACTGCTTATATTCCCTTAGTAATGGAGGAATGCATTAGCAGACTGTATAATGAACTATTGAAGGTTCCGCAGGAATTAACCCAGCACAAGGAGGAGGTAGTTCCCCTACAAATACATCAAGAGTTAAAGAAAAAGTTTGAGGCACCCACAATGACTGAGGATGAGACCTTTGCTCAGTACAAGCCTGGACAGAAAAAGGTTGAGAAAGCACAGGACAAATTATAGAAGGCTAAAGAGCAATTGGAAAGTGTCTTCTCTCCTTTTTCAAACACCCTATCATGCAGAGCCCCTGCTACAAATTATGCCCTATTCCTCCTAGAAAGATACCTCTTGTTGAAAGTCAAAGGCGTTAAGGTTGGGAGGTCTGTGGAAATAAAAACTACCTTGGACTTTGTCAAGTGCTTCAGAGAATAGAACGAGCAGGTATAGTGCCTCCTTTGTGAACTTTATATGCACAATTTCTTTCTGGAAGATGACAGAGACATCAACTCTGGCCCCTTTATAGGGGATGTACAATTTTAGGCATTTCTCTCTTTTTCTACTAATCAACTCAAGCGGGCCAAGGCTCACAACAATTTTAGAAAGCGTGAAGAAGGAATCGACCTATGGGTTAGAGGGGAACCTATGAAACCCCTGCATCTCTTGGTCAGGCATAAGCAATTCATGAAGAGAGATGGTGTTGTGGACGAATTTGGGTCATTTGATACATATATTATACAGGCTAGAAAGGAGTACTTCCAAGAGATTAAGGTGGAAGCCTTGGCTACATCCAAACAAAGGTGGGAAGTCTCCAGCATTACTGTTAAAAACTAAGAACCAATTGGATACTAGAACTTTAAAGTTACCTCTTCTTGTTTCCATAAGTACAGTAACATGGTCTTAACCATGGGGCTTGAATGGATAGGATTTCAGTATAGAACTCCAATCATATGGTATCCTCCAGCTAAGTATTGATGTGACTACACCTTGAAGGATCAAGATGTTAACCAGGCTTTTGCTATACTAAAGAAGAAAAATGGCTTCAAAAATTATAAGGAGGAGGTATATCTTGCTTATTCCCTAACTCAGCTACACATGAACTATTTAATTACATGAGGTCATGCAAGAAGGTAAGTTGGGGAGCATGTTGGGTCAAGAAAAATGTATGTTTTCTCCTTGGTAATCGCTTTATTTAGCACTCATCCTCACATGATTATCTGTGTTTATGAATAAAAGTAGAGGAAATAATAGCTAAAGTCTAGTAAAAGTAATTAGTAACAAATTAGATGAATCTAAGAAGGAAAAAATGATGTTTACTATATTTTTGTGCAGAAGTCACGAATTGAGCAATGGCTGCCCAATTGGAAGAATGACATCATCTCACAATGGAAAGTGACAACATCAGATGCAAGGCAGGACAACAGAACACCAGGCAAACTAATGACTATTTTATGACAGAATCAGATCAAGTATAGCGAAATCCTCAGAATCCCCTGATCTTGAGGATTTGCTTTTATCTATTTACTTTCTAAATGTAATATATAAGGCGGAAAGGAAAAACTCCACAGAGTTCAGAATTTCACAGTTGGTAATTATTCTTCTTGACATATAATACTATTATTTTGGATGTTATAACTTGGTTACTCATATTAATGAAGAAAGGCTACATTTAATTCATACTTATATTCTGAGTATCTCCTAGAGGAGACTTATGGCGACTTTGGGCCCAGTCAAGAGAAGATCTACTGCTTCACCTGTGTCATAATATTTTCTATTTCATTCTTGATTGCCTGTTAATGTTAAGTTAATATTACTTTTGATTACTGTATGGATTCTCGATTCAGTTTGTGTTTGTTGTTCATTTGAGATTTAGATTGATCCATGTGATATATGTGAGTAATACTTTTGATTGAATTGGTTATGATAGTCCTAGCTTTGATCATTGTTCCTTTCAAGTAATGTTATCATAGATTTCAGAGATAGAATTAATCACTTTATGCTTCTACAGTCATTTGCGATTCATATAATGTTTGATATTCCTATATCATTTGCCATTCAATTCATAATTGTTGTTCAAGTTGAAATTGTTGTTCAATTCAGATTTGTTGTTCAATCTGGAATTGGTGTTCAATTTGGAATTGCTATTCAATTCAGAATTGTTGTTCAATTCAAATTTGTTGTTCAATTACCATTGTTGTTAATTGTTACAGTTCTTTTTCATGAGTGAGTGATCTAGCTTCAATTCTAATTAAGACTGCCAAGCACGATTCTTTACAAGTTGTATTTAGATCTATTTGTTTCCATAATAGGTTAAGTATAATTGCAGAGTGCATTATGAATTTCTTTCAGAGTTGATTATTGGGTTTGAAGAATATAGTCATTAGAAATTGCAATGATTTGTTCTAGTTAACCTCTAAATTCACTGCATATATAGTGTTGACACTCTTGATATAAAAATACTTGCCTTGGGTTGACAATTAATGTAGGGATTAAGATTGTTTGTAAAATGACATCTTAGTGCACCAGTAAAGAGTTCCAACGATACATTCGGCAGCGTGAGATTCCCTAGGTGCATTGGCACTTCCAGGATGAGGGAGGTATGGAATGAAAGTATAAACATAACTGGATTGCACATAAATCATGTCATATCTTAAAGAGGTTTGGAGAGCTTCTTCCTCGGTTTGAGGAAAATGGGACGTGACGTCTTTTCCAATGGGAGATAAAAGGCTCCTAAGAAACCAATCTAGATAGACACAGTCTTCGAAGGGCGGGGCATGACATGTGCTCCTCCTTCGATGCCATTCTTGAACATGGTCGGAAAGGCGAGTGACAGACGAAATGAGGTCAATACAGTTTTGTACCGGAGAGGTAACTGGAAATATGAGAGGAATGATTTAGTGATTGTCGTGAAAATAGAATGAGATGTAGCGAGTAGGTCTACATACCATTTTGTAGCGTCTCTAGTTAGCGTGCATTGGAATAGCCGAAGACGAATGGAGTCATCAGTAATGGAGTTGGATGGACACCACATGTGGAAGGATTGAACATGGTTGGTAGGATCCTCTCCAACATTACCCTGAAACTTTGGGATGCCGGAGGGAAGCTTAGTCAGCATAGAAGGCCAACCAGTATCGTGGTGTATGGGGTCATTTATCAACTGGCTAAAATTCGATAGACTTAACCCAACCATAAAAGGGAGCATGGGGGTTGTTGGAATGATTCCTAAGACTGTTCTGCTTGATGTGACCACCAGGATAAAACTGGAGCCAAACACTAGGTTGGGTTCCTACACTAGTTGTGGGTCCAGACATGGTGACGATGTTCGGTGAAGGAGGCTCAGAATCAGATGAACCAGGAGAAGAGTTAGTATGGGGACTCAGAGGGCTATGAATTCGAACCCGACGGGGAGGGGTAATATGCCTAAGCGAAAATTGCGGGTGAAGGCCTAATAGTCTCCATGACAAACGCCTTGGTGGAACAATGGTGGAATGATAAATGTGACATGGAAATTGTGAAGGGAGATCAACAATATGACTTTGTCTTGATGAGGGGAGATAAATTTATTATGTTAAGTCTTGGCTTGGTGGCATAAACCAAGTGCCCTTCGCTTAAGGTGTGCTTGTGTGTGCAGTGTATTTATTGATTAATCCCATATCATGTTTGTAAAAAAGAAAAAAGCTTGTTGAAAATAAAATGAAATTAACAACATAAAAATAATTAACTAAACCCCACCCAAAATGGGTTTGCAAACACTATGCTAATTGGCGGCTAAATCGATGGAAAACACACTAAAAATGTCAAGAGATCTAATTGTCAGTGTGACTGGGATCAAGTGACACTAGGCTGTTAGAAAGTGGTGCAACAACAACAAACAACCAGAGAGAAAGATCATTGCAAAAATATAGGGATATGGATGAAACACCTAGGGAAACCGATGGGACCCTAAAGCCAATGACCAAAAAAGTTGTAATACAAAACTATGGATGGTGACAACCTATCCTTATAGATCTGAAATAGAAGGGTACAGATCTGGAAAATACAGTGGTTTTTGCATGCAGAAACTCAGATTGCTCACTTAGCTAAACTCCACCTATAAAGGTGGAAGTGTACTAGAAGCCCTAAGGGGGCTAAATTCCACTTTGACGAGTAAATTAGAGTAGATTAAGGCCTAAGCAGTATGGGACAGAGGTTAGAAAACCTAGCAGAAAACTCTTTGCAAAACCCAGAAACAGATCTGAGAAAAACCTGGAAACCCAAAAATTGCAAGTACTTTATGCTCTATGGATCCTGGTCAGCAAATATCGGAGAAAATTGTCACCTTTGTCGCGGCAGGTTCCTGTGACCTACAAAAAAGACCACAAATCTTGTGGAAGTCATAAATTTAACAGATCTAGGGTTAAAAAGCTAGGAAACATTAAGAGACTTGAAAAAAGAAAAAAGAAAAAACACTAAGATGAAAACCGAAGGTCACCCAGGCTTCTAGATTTGAAGTATAAAACTAGTGGAGTTGCCAATTTTGTGATTGGCAACAATCAAAAAATCCCCAATGGATTTGCTAATTTTGTTGTAGTGTTTTCTTCTCAAAGATGTACAAAAAGAACCCATTTAATATTATGGATGACAAATAATCTCAACAATATAAATGCTTGTTAAACATTATTGATCTGCAACAAGTGATAGAAATGACCTACCAAAATTCTGATCTATGCCACAATCATATTTAAAAAACAAAAAGAAATAGTAATAAATCCAATCATCCAATGGAAACCAAATATACAAAGACTAGTTTTATTATAACATCTGTGAAGGGAACAAATATATGTTACCAGTCCCCATCTATGGGATGGGTTCATGGTTATACTCAAAGGTCTTCAGCTTGTGTAGAGTCTCTCTCCTCTATAATGTATAAACCCAGCAAAATTATGGTGTGCGACAATGAAAATAATCAGAGTTACAACAATGAGTGCAACAATGAAAATAATCAAAAGTGAATAATGAATGGAAAACCCTTCTATTTATAACAAAATATTGAGTTATCCTCAAATAATGAGCAGTAATAAAATATTATTAACCCCATTCTTGGAATAACCACTTGGAATATTTTATTATATTTGGTTAGAAGAGGGACAAGACATATTTGGGAAGATGTTTTGGGCTCTGACGTGGTTGCAGGCGGGTAGGTGGCGCGCGCGCATCCCTGCACCTGCATAGAGATGGAATGAATATTAAACTCAGTATATGGCATCACATTTGGAGGATTACTCAAGCGCATTGAGTGAATCCCACATCTACATTATGGAAGGTCCAAATGATCTCATGTGGAGCAAGGCCAAATCTGGAAACTACACACCAAGGAAGGATACCTGTGTCTGATTAGTAACAAACAACCATAAACATCTCTGAGTTGGTGGAAGATCATCTGGCACTTAAAGACTCCACCTAGGACTAGACTCTTTTTCTGGTGCATCCTCCGAAATAAGGTCCCTACATGGGACTCACTTATGCACAGATCCATGTAGGACCATATAATACCACTAAACAGATTTGGAACACCATAGCTAATGAACTCAGATTCATGGGAACATGGGATGGCGACAACATCACAGCTGCATGGAAAGCATGGAGACAAGCACATAAAGAAACTAACCTCCCGTGTATTCCTCTCATCATCTACTGGGCAATTTGGCTAGCAAGAAACAAGTTGATTTCTGAAAATGGCCTGATCTGCTGGAAATCCATTATTGCCAAAATCATAGTATCATATCACAAATTTCTTGAATATACTCCTCCTCATCCTCGCGGATCAATTTCCCCCAATCCCATAAATTACTCCTCACCTTGGGAATTTTTCGATGGAGCTGCTCAACATCATGGATGTGGGGCGGGGGGGGGGTCTGTTCTATATCTATCTAAACAACATTACTATAAAGTCAAGATGGGTCTAGGTGTAGGAACAAACAACTTTCAGAACACATATCACTTCGTCATCTTATGCATTTTTCTTTAAATCATGATTGCAGAGACTTACAAATATATGGTGACTCAAATATTATCATAAATTGGATCAATCAAAAATCTAGATGTCACGCTCACACACTCATAAATTTGCTGGACAAAGTAATGCATCTCAAATCTCAATTTAACTCCATTCTTGTTCGTCATATCTATAGGGAGCATAACGACTATGCTAACGATTTATCCAAGGAAGCCACGCACCTACCAAGAGGACAGTGGATAATCCAAGAACAGAGGGGTACCTCACAGTATCAGTTTACCATAGGTCCTATATAGATCAAATCTACCATCAGGTGGATGGTCACTAATTTTTACAGAATTATCGAACATATATGATGATGTAAATATTTAATTTTTATTTATGATCAGCACCTTGCGAGGTTTAAATATGTTTATATAGAACTCTATTACAGCATCATCCTACGTGATGATTTTTTGATTTTGACACAACCATATACAGAAATAGTTTGTAGAAATTATAGATATATGAGCTCAAATCGCATATGCTGAATAGCATATATATTATGAAACCAACTCACAAAAATATAGAAAAGAGAGATCAATGCCTTAGAATTCAGCCTCTTCGAGGGGGCAACCTCCTTTACATTACACAAATGAACAATTCTTGGATGATTCAAATGACAAAACATCCTTTCTATGTATAGGAGTCTAAGAAGTCACAATATAACCTAGCCGACCTAACAATAATAATATAAAGCCACAAAAATAACAATAGAGGGATTCTATGGGGCACAGTAATAAAATATGAGGACAATAGGGGCACAACAATATTAATAAGGGATATAAATAAAATAGTAATGGGGTAATCACTAGTATTATAGGGACCTAACATGCCCCTCTCCTTCAAAAAAAGTGTTTCCCTCAACGCTTGAGTAGTTTTGGATGCTTCTGTTTAAAATTCTCATCCTCCCATGTGGAATCTTTAAGGGATAAGTTCTTCCACTTGATGAGATACTCCAAAATTGATCGATTTCGTAGGTGTCGAGTTCTCGTTTTTGTGACTGCTTCCAGTTCCAATATAATTTATCCTTCCTCGTCAATTTCTAGCAATATTGTTTGAACTAGGAGCTTGTCGCTTATAACCTTCTTTAAACATGAAACATGGAAAACTAGGTGCACTCGAGACGCTGCAGGAATCTCTAATTTGTATGCCATAGTACCAATATTTTGCAACACCTTCTACAGACCATAATACTTTGGTGATAATTTATTATCCTTCTTAGCTTGCTTGAGGGACATTTTTTTATATGGTTGTAGCCGTAGGAATACCCAATCACCTACATCAAAAATTCTTTCGATGCGATGTTGATCTGCCTGTTGTTTCATTCTATTCTATGCCAACTTGAGGTTATCCTTTAAGAGTTGGAGGACTTGTTGTTGATGTTCTATGTGATGTTCCACTGCTTGAACCTTACAATTTTCTCTTAAATATGATGTGATGGATGGTGGTTGATATCCATAAAGTGCCATAAATGGGGTCATTTTTGTTGCTGTATGGAAGGAAGTGTTATACCA
>APFE031673016.1:30280-64141 GCA_000404065.3 Pinus taeda | reverse complement strand
TCCAGTGGGAAATCTCTGTGTATATGTGTTTTATGTGTGATGCTCTCACATTTTTATTTTTCCTGTGATTTAGAATTCGTATGCAGGTAATTTCTGTACGGGGTTAAAACCTACATTGAGTGCCTAAGACCAGAAGCATGGGAATCTTCTGCAGATTCCTTCTGTGGAAGGAAATCACCATGATCTGAGGCACCGTTGATCCAATTTCTTGACTCAATCAGTTGTATTAGATGAAACCAGCGACAACATAGGCACACCCTTCTCCTTCTATGGACAAACCCTGCAATGAGAGGGAAATGCAAATTTTAATATTTGGAAATTTTTGACTTGAAATGAGTGTGTGTTTTTCAAGGTGACTTAACTATTGTTCATAAAGAGTAGGGCATATATGAAGCATAGAAGATAACTTACGGGTGACTTGGAAGACGTTGTTGAGGAATTTTTTATCATTTTTCTTTCTAAGTTTTAGCATAGAGAAAAGCTCAACAAAATTTAAAAAAATAGAAGGTTGAATATGTTGGTTCACAAGAGGCTAGTAAATAAGGTTAAGGAGTCATCTCATATATTTTGTATCTATTTTTCTAGACAATATGTGTATTTAAAAAAAAATTAGATTTTTTTGTACTTTATTTGTGTGTTGAGTAACTTATAGTTGGTAGATTCTCTATTATAATTTATTCTCTATTAATATTGAGCCTTTTGAAGCCACTCTAGTTCCCATAAATGCAAGATCTATAAGATACTTAAATAAATTCAATATTAGGGATAAGTTGTAAGAGGGATTGTATTTGTTATCAGTTTTTGGTGTTCACTCTACATTAGAGTTATGTAATACCATGCATGTTATTAGTATAATGGATTTTTATTCTACCTATGTGCTTGTATTTATATATATGGATGATATGTGCTCTTTTTTATTCATTTGAATGATGTTAGTTATAGTGGTTTAAATGGATGTTGATAATATCATAACGAATGTGATCCCCACTAAAAAATTTAACACGTTATGCTTTATTTCTGAATTCAGATTTATGTGATCCATATTATGAATGTTGAGAGATATTTCGGTAAAAATCACATAAAGAATCTTTAGGTCAATGCGTTTCGAACCATCTAGTGTGGTTCATCTTTAGGACAAGATGAAGAACTAGATCATCGCATTATATTAAATAGATGAACAGAGGTGTTTTCTCGCTGTTAGAATATAACAACTAGTTTTGACTAAAGAATTATCATTAATTAATAAACACTTTTTTGTTTAATTACAATGGTATGCTTTACTTAATGGGAACTATTATATGTGTCTCAAGTGGGACCTTCTTGCCCCTATAATATGGAATATGTTAAGGCATTAGACAACAATAGGCCATATTTAGAAACATTCCATTAACGTCGAGTCTATCATAGAGGCAACACACAATAATGGGAAACAATTGTTTAAAATATTTGAAATATGGTAGATGAGTTAATTTAGGGTTTAATGACCAAGGGGTTATGGTTTAACCTACAAAATGTCTTAAAGTGACTTGAATGATTTTAACTATGAACCTAAATTGTTCCTAAGCTTACGTAGGGATGTTAATTATTCTTGGAAATGGAAGGGAGTTCTAGGTTTGTTATTGAGGGAGTGACAAGGTATGTTAGGTAGTGCTAAGGAATGTTAGAGTGCCAAGGTGGCATGCTAATATGTGCCACATGTCAGGGTATGTCAATGTGTGTCAGGGAGTGTCATAAAAACACAAGGGAGAACTAGTTAAAAATGCATGGAAATGAATAGATCAGAATGTGTGATAGGGAGTGTCAGTGAGTTTCGGGTGTGCTAAGGAGGGAGTGACAAGGTTATATGCTAGGTAGTGCCAAGGCATGCTAGAGTGCCAAGGCATGTCAGGGAGTGGTAGGGTGTGTTAAGGAATGCCAAAGCATGCCAAGGAATTTAGGGGGTGTTAACATGTGCCAGATAGTGCCAAGGGATTGCTAGATGTGCAAGGTGTTATGGCATGTCAAGATGTAAACTATGTTGCTTATTTGTTTTATGGCCATGGTTTGACGTGAGCCTTGACTTGGTAACTTGTAACTTGTAACTTTTTAAGTGGAATAAGTTGAAATTGGACATGAGTAGCCTAAGATGAGTTATAATAAGTTCTTAGGTGAACAAGGAATAGTCTAGTTGTAGTAATTGTAACTTGGTCAAGTTGTTGTAGTTGAGGAAGGACTTGGTTGGGTTCCCAAGTCCCAAAAAAAGTAAGGGTAGTTGTGAGGGCATGATAGCCAAGGAGTGTTAGGACATGCTGCGGAATGAAAAGGCATGCTAACACATTCCAAACAATGTCAATTCATATTGAGGAATGTTAGGGAGTGCCAAGGCATCATAAGGGAGAACTAGGTCAAAATGCATGGAAATGAACAAATACGAGTGTGTGCCAAGGAGTGTAAGTGAATTCTAGGTGTCCTAAGGATGAAGTGTGCTAGGAGATGTTCATAATAGTACTTGAAGGAGATAGGCCTATGGTTAATTTAAGGGGCTAGAGAAAGCAGTTTCAAACAAAGGGAGACTTTAGGTTTGGCACAACATTGTTTTTCTAATGCCTTGATTAGTTTCTCAAAGCGCAAAAAGAATTAAGGTTATATATGAGGGCATGAAAAATACGGGGTGCCAAGGTGTGATAGGGGATGCCATGAAGTACTAACACATGCTAGAAAGTTCCTGTTAGCTTCCTATACCA
Organism: Pinus taeda; assembly: GCA_000404065.3. NCBI lineage: Eukaryota > Viridiplantae > Streptophyta > Pinopsida > Pinales > Pinaceae > Pinus > Pinus taeda. Next base: position 61,418 of record APFE031673016.1, on the reverse strand, counting down.
ATAGGTTTCATTTTTCATGATTGACAGTGGAAGGGCTAAATATGTTCATCATTGCAGGCTACAAAGGTTCCATATTTGTATACAGACTAGGAAGATTAAAAGATGAAAAGAGGGTGTGCCTTAAAAGAATTATCTAAAGGCAAGAAAATAAATTGGTCAGAAAAATTGTGAAAATGAACCCCAAATCAAAGACCAGGAAAGTGGCCAGTCAAAATGCCACTGCTATATTATTTTGCAAGCTCATCATATGCAGAAGGTACTAAATTGGATGGATGGCCCAACAGTTTAATCTGGACCATGCCCTCTTTCAATTGCTGTTGTAGAATAGAGAAACAATGTCTGACCAAACAGCTCAAGCTTGGCAGATGAGTAGATAAGCAGAGAAATGAAGGAACCCAACTGCTTAATTTGGGTCCTTGGAAGAGATAAGGGTACATTTAAATAGGAGGACAGTCAAAAGAAAAAGAGGACAATCATGGTTTGCTAATTCAAGTGCACCCAATCCAAGTGAAGAAAAAATGTTAGGATTATTAAGCTGGCTAGGTAGTTTGAGGTTGCAGAAGTAAAAGTGTCATTACCATTTGGCTTGTCAAGAAGGACTCATCTCATTCATGGCATTGGCACCATGGCAATGGTTTGATGGTATAACAATGGAAGCATGACTAATTTCCCTTCTTTCCCCCAGGGATCATTTACTAATATTCCCCCAAAGACCTTGGGATCTGCCCAAGAGTCTTGTTTCACTTCATTCCAGTATCAGTCCCAAGTCAAACTCTGAGTTGACTAAAGGAAAATAAGCCACATTTCTTGTGAAAAAATCATCATTCTGAATTCCATTCTTCTTCTATGTCTAAGTTTCATTTCATGAGCTTAGCACTTTCCCCTGCATCTTCACCTCACAAAGTCATATTAACAACTAATTTTATTATTTAGCTTCTTAAGATTACTTCCCTTCCCTAAGTTCTACAAAAACTATATACAATCCCAAAAATCTATTTAATATCCCACCCCATAGCAGTATAGCTATATAAGTCAGTGTTGGGAAATATTAAGTCCATCTGGGACTAATATTAACCCTCCCCCCCCTCTAAACACTATGGAATTAACTAAACGTTTTGTTGAAATTAATGACCATAGGGTCACTCGCTCACAAACTTCATTGTTTCCCTCCCGCACTAATGTTATGAATTCATTTTAATGTTAAATTAAATGAATGTAAAGTGGGCGCATATTCACATAACCCTCGCTGATTAAAGTCCAAAACCAACCCCGCTGATTATTTTAATGTTATATGACTGGCGGGCTCCACAGTTAACCATCCGCTGCCACGTTAACCCGCCAACTGTCCGATGGCCAGCGCTCCGGATCCAAGGGTGGGCGGTCATTTTCGTATGCAAACTGGTAGATGTTTAGCATCCAGGGGATGGGCAGTTTCGCTGCCGTACCCCCGCCACGTGTCACCTTCTCGGTGTGTTCGGAGGCCCCTCCCCCGATACCACTTATGCCGAAAAGTGGTGCGGGGAGGAAACCGGATATTGCTCCCCACTCATGTTGTCACCCTTGTGTCGGCATGACGTCATCAACCCATCTCCCTGCCTCTGCTCCACGTCAATGCCACTTCACCCGTCTGCATCCATGCCTTGCCGCCGTGTCCTGCGCCACCTCACCACCCTCGTCAGAGTCCACGTCATCCTGCCATACCTGGGACCCACCGATGATGTCATGCTGACGTCATCGCCGAAAAGCGCCAAAGGCGCCAAAAGTCCAAAATTTGCATAAAACAACGTAAAAGGACCGTTTATATGTCATTTTCGTTGGATATTTTGGGAGCACTGTGCATTCTTACTACGTCGATTTGCTGCCCAACCTGGAACTTCGCTGTCCAAGCTGCTGCCGCCTGCAAATTCAACTCAATTGCTTGCCATTGTACCAGTTCAACACCCTCGGTGCCATAAAAACCAGGTATTTGCCCACAGTCCACCTATTTCACCCTTGTTTTCACCATTTTGTCCATTTTACCTGCATAAAATTTTGCAAGCTTCCACACTAAGCCACTTATGCACCTAAATATTGCCTAAACTCTCTGGTTAGCCTCCTTCTTCAACAAAGCTCAGTAAACCCACGTCCTTCTACAAAATTCACTGGTAAACTTGGTTTTAAGAGCCCGTGCTGCCGACAGAAGTCCACACAGCTGTAAACTAACTTCTCTTACTAGAACTTTCTCTGCAAAGGTTCACCTACTCAGCTCAAAGACATTTCTATTTACCCTACAGTTGCTCCACAGTTTATCAATCCAGTAAAAGGTCTGTTGAAACACTGTCAATTCTCCTTTATCATAAATTACAGACAATAAAGGCCACTGCCAAATACAAACTTAGTTTGTAGTCTTCATTAGTTGCACTAATTCTAATTCCAAGTATTAGCACAAAAAGATTTCAATATGGCCACTCCAGCAGCTTTAAACATTGCTCCTATCAATGCACCTAACAAAGAGCTTGAAACACTGCCTTTAGCTGACAGGGATTACCTCATTCAGGATTTGGTTGGAGATAGAAACCACTTGCAGACCTTCTGCCAGCTGAGAAATAGTTACTTGAACAACAATGACATGTATGGCATTTGGGAGTCAAATTTGCCCATCTATTTCTTGCCTTCTGTAAACATTTTCCCTGAGATAATTCACCTCTGTGCTGAAAATTATGAACCAACCCTAAGAGCTGTCAAGTCTCCATCTGGGAGCATACTCTTTCATATTACTCCTGATTCCATCAATCAGATGCTAAATTTCAAACAGACCCAACTCTTCATCCCTTTTTCCATGAAATACCTGTTGGATGAAGGCCCCAAACTCTCCAGCACTGAGATTTATAGAATTGCCAAGACATTCATGAGAGCAGACCACCAACCTACAGAGCCACCTCCTTTCCTATATGTCAATTTCAATGAGGTAGGCAAGCTGCTTGTAGATATGATATCCTCTATGCTGGGTTTCAAAACAAGTGAGCACATTGATGAAACAATGTTGGTCCTTTTGTCTACATATAGCCTTGGACAACCCCCTGCTGTCAAGTACAACTATGCCAAGTTCATTGCCAATAAAATGCATGACCAACTGCTAAAGCTGGATAGGGAGGCAGTCTTCAAATATTCATCATATATCTATCATTTGTTCATGTATTATCAGTCAGATTGCTTCCAATGTCCCATCAAAAAGCTGGATTCACAGGGTGAAAGAAGGTCTATTATCTTTTGGTCATCAGTTTTTCATCAAGTCCAAAACTCTCCCTATTCTTACTGTGAGTTCATTGACCAATTTGTTTATCCAGTCTCCTGTCTCTTGAAAAGAACTCCTCCTCCTAGATTATCATATGACATGCAGAAAATATTGCAGTTGTCAAAGAACTATAAAATAGGTGATTGGTATCTATACTGAAATCACACTGTCATTAGGATCTATGGCTGTGAGCTCTATCCCTACAGGCTCCCAAGATATGTACCCATGAGATTGTTTGCCTTGGAATACTATAGGCAACTCATCAATTCAGATCTTACTCATTTTCATAGTGCCAAGAAGAAAGCTAGCCTGAAATTCAAAGACCATCTAGGCACCTTTATCATGAACAAGAAAGAAGGTTGGCAAGATGCTGATCAAATACTGGGGCAAAAGCTTAAACTAAAAAGGAGTTTCTGGTGGGTCCCTTATGACCCTGATGGCTTTATCAGTGCTAGAAGAGTCAAATATAGGCTGTTAGCCTATAACCATTGTCAAATTCCACAAATTGAACAATATGCCAACAAAGATGAGTGGGTGCCAGGCACATTAATTGAAGAATTCACTCAAGAAGAGATAATGGAGCAAAATGTCAAAGATTTAGAAAAAACTCTTGACTTGGATTCTTTTCACCAGGTGACATTCAAACTGCCACACCAAGTTGGAGAGGGCACATCCACTGCTGCAGCTGCACAGGCTGCCCAACAAATATCTACAACAGCAACAGGTACAGCAAAGGGAAAAGAGGTGATGGATGCACAACAGGAAACAGAGACAGAACAACCCACCACTTCCAAAGATCAGAGTCAAGGGCAAGCCCCTCCACAGCAGACTGAAACATCACAAATTCCAGCCCTACAAACTCCTCTTAATGAGGAAAGAGGTAAAAAATGGGATAGAGAGAAGCCCACACCTCCAAGTGGGTCAGCACAGCAACCGGAAGCCAAGAGGCAAAGAATTGATCCTCAGGCTGAAGAAGAAATCAGTGAAGAAATTGTAGAGAGCCAGAGGAGAGAGAGAGAATCTAGCCAGTAAACTGCTACCAGCTCATTCCAGCAGGAACAAGGTATGCAACATAGTACAGAGGTGTCTTCTTCTAGACAGCGAGGCAAACAATCATCCGGCATTAAAGGAACTTTCATGGAAATCAAGGCACAGAATGAACTATTGAGAATACAGCTTTATGATCAATTCTTGAAAGTAACACCCTCCAAACATCAAAGATTGATGGCAGCTTATGATATAAAGGAGGAAAATATGATTCTAACTCATTTTAAGCCTAAAGTTCCACAACCCAAATCATCTGCAGATTACATAAAGACAAACATGGAAGTCCTCTCCAAGGACATACACCTAATGGACCAAATAGAGTTGCATAAGCAAACAGGGGAAATGGTCTATGCTACCCTTGCAGATAAGGCCATGCTGGCACATCAATTAAAGGAATCATTGAAAAATACAAATACTCAATTGGATTTGGAGAGGCTGTCTTCCACTGCGAAGGATAACCGAATAAAAACTTTGGAGGACAATATTGTTGATCTAGGACATAATCCTAAGGATCCAAAGGGTATTATGGCCCTTATAAAGAAGAAAGAAGATGATATTGTTGCACTAAGAAAGCAGGCAAAGCTGCCTGCAACTATTCACCCTCAAACTGCAGAACTTGTGCAGGAAAAAGAGGTTGATGATACCATGGGTTTTCTTATAAAGATGAATAAAAGAATAATACAGATGGAGGGAGAATTGGAGAAAGCATTGCAAGGTAAATAGGCAGAGTCAACCTCCCAGCCACCTCAAACAGCTACAACTCTTGGCACTGCTCCTCCTACACAAACAACAGCAATCCCTCCTTCCATTCTAGCACCCACAATGGCTACATCAACTACAGATGCTACAGCAGCAGCAACAACAGCACTAGAATCTAGCATGAGTATGGAGGACATGATGAAAGCTGTCAAGGAGCTAGAAATTCAGGTGACAGAAGTAAAAGAGGCCAAAGAAAGGTTGGCTAAGCTAGAAGCCAGCTACGACAAGTCCAAGATGACAGTGGCTGAAAAGCAAAGGGAAATAAAAGCCTTGGAGACCAGAGTAAAAGCTTTAGAAAAATAACTGTCTCTAGACAAAACTCTTACTGAAATTAGAAAGATTTTGTGGGCCAAGATTGGCCAATCAATCAGTGACCAATGGCGATCAATTCAGGCTATATATGAATAAATTGAATTAATAGGCATGGCTCAATTTGAAACTCAAAAGGCCAGAGCAGCATTAGGGATTATGCCTGAGCAGGCCAACAAAATGATTCATTTCCTGAACACTCACACTAAGGAAGAATTGGCAGCATTGGATATTAACAGTAGAACAGATACCATCTTGACAACAAAGAAGGTGCTGACCATGAGAAATTTTGTACAGACTCTGGAAAGGAAATGTCAGGAGATGCAGGCAGAAATAAATGACTTCAGAATAAAAATAACGGTATTGCAAAGCAGAGGATTGCACAACCTAGTGACCAGTGCTGGAAAACTGTTGTCCTGTGAACAATATACCACCAGAATCAACAACTATGTTGCAAATCAGATTACAGCATCTACAAGCTCCTCAGAAGAAGCAGGACCTCCCTCTGGGCAATCTCTTTATGATAAATTGGAGAATCTATTTTTTATTGAGCATGAGATTAATCATCTATTTGAAGTTCCACCAATTTTTTATAGATACACTGAAGCTAATGAAACACTCATAAAGATAAGAAGACATCAGCTACCTCCAGCTGATTGGTGGCAAGCAATGCTGGAAATTTTGCCTAGGTAATTTTGGTCTATTTTTCCTTTTGTCAGCCTCAGATTTTAGTCAAAGTATAGGTCAGTAGAGCCAAACACGCAGGCACTACAGAAAGCATAAGGATAACAGACAAATGGAAGTCAAGGTAGTGACTCAGCAAAGCACCAAGGTAGTGACTCAGCAAACACATATTAAAGACGCAGCTACAGCTAACTTTGTTAGTCCAAAAAGTCAAAGTTTTTCTAACAAAAAGACACCTAGCACACCAATATTAACTGCTGCAGTGATTTCTTTCATTTACTTCTTTGAAAGAGTTGGTGATGTAATTTATTTCATAATGACTCATCATCTAGATATTTTATCTCCTATTTTTGTATATATACCTCCCCATGGAACGTATTAGGGGTTGGTTGGTGAATTTCTCTCTGAAGAGATGCGTTGTATATTTCAGACTTTTAATACAAATTGCTGGTGAAGTTCCTGGTCTCTGCACTGTCTGAATGTGGAAGTGAAGAACTGTGTTATGCTATAGAATTCCTGTGTCGTTTAATGGAACAATAAGTTACTCTAAACTATGTTTTGTCTTTCTGTGTATGCAAAATTCACATGTGTTTCATGATCTTAGCAACAGAGAAAAAGAATAGCTTAGGACTTGTTTGAATGCACCCTCTGCTCAATCTCTATTTCTAATTGTGTTTTATTCAGAATTAGTCATGAATATGAATTCTTAATTGCTCATGTTTAAACTGATTCTCTCATTATGAATATTGTTTAGGAATTCTTAACTGCTCCTAAATAATATTCTCACACTTTCCCTCAATCAGCATAGTGGAAGATTCTTGACTGCCTTTCACTTCATGGTTTCATGCCTTCATCTCCCAAATTTGAAGAATTGTTCCATAAATGCCTGTCTGGCTTTGTAGTAATATCATTTCCTCAAAGAAATGTTTTAGCAGTACACCATCATGAACTCCATTGCCCAATGGTTCAGACTATTCTGTAATTTGCACACCAGCTCTGTTTGAAGTCATCATCCAACCAAATTTAAAACAAAATCTGTGCACCATAACTAGCCTAGAATTACCCCAAAACAATGCTAAATTATAAAGAGAGAGCCCTCTCTGGTTGCAGGTAGGCTAGGACCTGTAGCTAAAAGACTGGTTAGTGGTTACCTCAGTCGTATTCCCTATAGGAAGCAGGGAACAACCTGAGTGATAACAGTTCCAAGGCATGTTAAGCATGCCAAGTTCTAGGGTGTAGCGTGAACACATGCTAGGGAGTGTTAGGGCCAAGTATCAACAAAAAACAAGGGAGCATTAGTTTCAAATTCATGGAAATGAAGTGGCAATGAGTTCCAGGTTTGTTAAGGAGGGAGTGACAAGATATGGTAGATAGTTCCAAGGCATGCTAGAGAGTTAGGGAAGCATACCAAGATGTGTCAAGTGCCAAGGTGTGCCAATGTGTATTGAGTGTTAGCGAGTTCCAAGGAAACACAAGAGAGAACTAGGTCAAAATGCATGGAAATGAATGAATAAGAGTGTGTGACAAGTATTGTTAGCAAGTTCTAGGTGTGCAAAGGAGGGAGTGAGAAGATATGCTAGGTATTGCCAAGGAATGTTAGAGTCTCAGGGTGACATGATAAGATGTGCCAAGTGCCAGGGTGTGCTAATGCATGCCGGGGAGTGTTAGGGAGTGCCATGGAAACATAAGGGAGAACTAGTTCAAAATACATGGAAATAAAATGAAAAGATAAGAGTGTGTGATAGGGAGTGTCAGCGAGTTCCAAGTGTGATATGGAGGGAGTGACAAGTTTATATGGTAGGAAGTGCCGAGGCATGCTAGAGTGTCAGGGAATTGTAGGGAGTTTTAAGGTGTGATATGGAGTGCCAAAGCATGTCAATGAATGCAGAGGATGCTAACACGTGCCACATTGTTCCAAGGGATTGCTAGACATTCCAGGTGTTATGGCATGTCAAGATGTAAACTATGTTGCTTAGTAGCCTAAGATGAGTTATGGGCCATTCTTAGGTGAACAAGGCATAGTCTAGTTGTAGTAATGTAACTTGGTCAAGCTATTATATTCAAGGCAGGACTTGGTTGGGTTCCCAAGTCTAAAAAAAACAAGGGTAGTTATGAGGGAATGATAGCTAAGGAGTGTGAGGGCATGCCAAGGAATGAAAATACGTGCTAACACATGCTAGACAATGTTAATGCATGTTGGGGAGTGTTGGTGAGTGTTAGGGCATCACAAGGGATAAATAAGTCAAAGTGCATGGAAACAAATGAATAAGAGTGTCTTCCAGGGAGCATCAGTGAATTTCAGGTGTCCCATGGATGAAGTGTTTTAGGATAATTTCATAATATGACTTGTAGGAGGCAAGCCTATGATTCTCATAAGGGGATGGAAAAAGCAGATTTAGACAAAGGGATACTTTGGACTAGGCACAACACCATTTTTCAATGACTTGGTTGGGTTCCCAAGTCACAAAAAAGTAAGGTTATTTATGAGGGCATGAAAACTAGGGAGTGCCAAGGTGCCAAGTGCTAAGGCATGCCAATATGTGCTAGGTGCTAGGGTGTGGTGCCAATGCATGCTAGGGAGTTCGAAGGAAACAAAAGGGAGGACTAGTTCAATTCCATGGAAATGAATGAATAAGAGTATGTGATAGGGAGTGTTAGCATATTTTATGTGTGTTGAGGATGGAGTGACGAGGTATGATAGGTAGTGTTAAGGCATGAAAGAGTGCTAGGAAAGCATGCCAAGATGTGCCAAGACCTAGGGTGTTAATGTGTGCCAAGGAGTCTTAGGGAGTGTTATGGAAAAACAAGGGAGAACTAGGTCATAATGCATGGAAATGAATGAATAAGAGTGTGTGGCATGGAGTGTCAGTGAGTTCCAAGTGTGCTAAGAAGGAGTGAAAAGGCACACTTGGAAGTGCTAATATATGCTAGAGTGATAGGGTGACATGTGGCTAATATGTGCCAATACATGAAAGGAAGTGTTAGTTGGGAGTGCTAGGGAAACACAAGGGATCACTACTTCAAAATGCATGGAAATAAAAAAATACGAGTTTGTGATTGGAAGTGTTAGTGATTTCTAGGTGTGCTAAGGAGGTAGTTACAAGGTATTTTAGGCACTGTTAAGGCATGTTAGAGGCCAGGGTCACATGCTAAGATATCCTAGGTGTTAGGGTGTACCAAAATGTGCTAAGGAGTGTTAAGGAGTGCTAGGGAAACGCAAGGGAGAACTAGGTCAAAATGCATGGAAATGAATGAATAAAAGTTTGTGACTAGGATTGTGAGAAAGCTCTAGGTGTGCTAAGGAGAGAGTGACAAGGTATGTTAGGTAGTGCCAAGGAATGCTAAAGTGCTATGGTGGAATGCTAAGATGTGCTAGGTGCTAGGGTGTGCCAATGTGTTATAGGGAGTGTCAGGGAAACACAAGGAAGCACTAGGTCAAAATTAATGGAAATAAATGAGTAAGTGTGTGATAGGGAGTGTCAATGAGTTATATGTGTGTTAAGGAGGGAGTGAAAAGGTTACATGTTAGGCAGTGCCAAGGTATGCTAAAATACCAAGACATATCAAGGAATGATAAGGTGTGCTAGGGAGTGTCAAAGCATGCTAAGGAATGTAGGGGATGCTAACACATGCCAAGGCATTCTAAGACATGCCAAGTGCTATGGAATGTTAAGATGTAAACTATGTGTCTTAGTTGTTTTATGGCCACGATTGGATATAATGAGCCTTGTCTTGGTATCTTGTTAAGTGGGACGAGTTGATATTGGACATGAGTAGCCTAATATGAGTTACATGTAGTTCTTAGGTGAACAATGCATATTTTGAATTCCCACCACACATGAGAATCTTGGTTTGGTCTTAGAATCTTTGATGTAAACACACTCAAGTGGCACAATGAAATCTACACAGATCAGGGAATCAACTAGTGCATGTGACAATTTTTAGCTTTTTCAAACCTTCTTCATTATATTACAAACTATAATAGAATAGGGTAGAGCTCACATACCAGGGATCATGGCCCTTTACAATCACACTAATACAAGTAATACAACTATGGCTTGGTGTTAGTCCTTTGAAAACCAATCTACCTTGAACAAGACAACAATTGACCGACTTGCTTATGGTGGCCACACATAGACCTTTCAGTCCACATCTCCTAAACACATCTGGCAAGTCTTCTTGCCTCCCATTCTGCAACTCCTCAATCTACCTCTATCAATGAACTCAACTCCTTTACGTTACTAAAATTGGCTCAACAAACTTTTCCCTCTAACTACCTCATTTTTCCTTCAAGGTCCGCAACACTTAGGGTTTTCGATTAGTTGTTCACAATTCTTTGGTCTACTCACCTTTTCCATACCGTTGCTCCAAGATGACAAATCTAGGCCTATGGAGGTTTCCCTTATTCTCACTGGCTCAATCCTATACAATACAATGAACTAGGTCTAGTTGTCTAGCCCTCTTAATAGTTACTTTAGTCCTTCAAAGTTTGTACGTCCTTAGGCATAATACACATACCCTTCTACCATTCTTGTCATCCTTCACAACTACAGGACATAGGGTTCTTCTTTGTCAGTCACCTAACAACCCTCCAATTGTACTTAGACTGCCATTAATTTTCCCAACCAAAGTCAATTATTTTACTGATCTAGTGCCCACACCACTACCGTCATCTAGGGATCTTCAAATTTTCCACCTAATAGTGATTTGAGTCCTCTTAAAATCACTATTTCTGTGTACCAATTTCTATGTTGTCTAATTTATGAACAAATTTGAACTACTCTTATCATCCTTCGAACAATTTGTAGATGCTGAACTAGGGTCACAAATCCTCCACTAACAGTCCATTGACTAACTATTTGTAGGCTACTTTAGATATTTGTCTAAAAATCTATGGATAGTCCACCAAAATCAACTCCTCTTCATTTCAATCCATTCCTCATATGACGCATTTCTTGTACTCAATCTTCTACTTAGGTTCCACCTTGCTTTGGACATGCTATCTCCACATACTTTTGCGAACCATGCTTTAGATCTATGGTCTATATTGCAAAGACAAACCTCGCTCTAAGGGTCATAACCCCTCTTCTTATACATAGATTTGTCAGTCTTAAGAGCATACCTTATGTATTGAACATGCTAGGAAACTGCCCTAACTAGGGCATTATACTTACATTCTAATTGCTTTAGAACAAACCCTATCCATCCATAACAAAAGAACAACTCTTGCCTCCATGAGGGACTCGACCTAGCTCATATGGATCCATAGATTCTAGGAGTTTATTTGATTGAATCATGACCTGAACTTTAGATCTCTATGACTGTCAAACTACAATTACCTTAGTCAATATTACACTTGCCAATACCTCTTTTCTATCCCTATATTCCAAAGTATACCCTCCTCAATTTTTGTTGATCTTTACCACAGACGTTGCGGGCTACTAACCACCACAAGACAAGGTATCAACCATCTCTTCTATTTCAAAATTTGTTGTGGCCTTCACACAGGAACACCACTGAAATCACATGCCCAAATTCTCATGAGTCGTCACACTTAAGCTCGATCTTCCAGAAGAGAACCAACAAATGCCAACCTACTTCCTAGCATGAACCCATTAAGGTATGTGACATTCTTGTGAACCCTCATGCGATGATCTTACTCTTGGTGGATGATCATGGCCTCCCTTTAGTAACCCTTACTCAACCCTCTAACTCGACCTACTTTAGGACTAAATCTCTCCTCGCCTCCTTGATCAAATGAGATCATTCTCACTTAATATTCTTGCCTTCATATTAAGGCCTCGTTAAATATATTTTCCTAGATATGCCTCTTAATAACCCTATATAACTTACGAGTTTTATCCACTTAGACCTTAGGAAATATTAATTTTTCTTTTTAATTTTCTTTTAGATTTTAAAGTCCATATTGGGTCCAAAACCCCTTCGCTTGGGTTCTTTGTCCACAAAGCATTTTGTGACCAAAATCACACAAACCCATCTCACTATGCTTGTGGAGTACCTCCCAAGCTACATAATTCAACAACATAGTTTAGTTATAGTAATTGTAACTTGGTCAAGCCCTTGTAGTCAAGTGAGGACTTGGTTGGGTTCCCAAGTTGCAAAGTTAAGGAAGGGTAGTTGTGAGGGCATGATAACTAGAGAGGGTCAAGGCATGCCAAGGAATGAAAATGCGTGCTAACACATGCAAACCAATGTCAATGCATGTTGAGGAGTGTTAGGGATTGACGAGGAATCACAAGGGAGAACTAGGTCAAAATGCATGGAAATGAACAAATAAGAGTGTGTGCCAAGGACTGTTAGTGAATTCAAGTGTGCTAAGGATGACCTGTGTTAGAAGAGTTCATAATATGATTTGTAGGAGGTAAGCCTATGGTTGCGATAAGGGGCTTGACATAGAAATTTTAGACAAAGGGAGACTTTGTGTTGGGCAGAACAATGTTTTGACTTTATCTATTATTTGTATATGACATGTGGCACAGTTTGGTCGAATGCTCATGTTTTAAACTATTTTAGACAATTGCATATTGTACATTGTTGTGTATAAGTTTTGGGGCACTTGGCATGTGCCAGATTATATCTTGTGTGTCTTGTGCATCTTTTGGTTATTGTAAACTCTCAGTTAATGCTCAATTGTTTATATGAACTAAACATACATGTGAAATATTGCCTATGTAAGTTATGTTGCTTAGTTTTTTTATGGCCGTGGATATATGTGATCCTTGTCTTGGTAAGTTCTTAAGTGGGATAAGTTGAGATTGGACATGCGTGTCCTAAGATGAGTTATAAGTAGTTCTTAGGTGAACAAGGTGCAATCTACTTGTAGTAGTTGCAATTGGTCAATTTGTTATGGCTGAAGCAAGCCAATGTCACATGAACTGCAGTAGCTAAGGACTTGATTGGGTTCCCAAGTCGTGAAAAAATGTAAGGCTAATTGTGAGGGCATGAGTTCCAAGCCGTGCTACGTAATGCTAACATGTGCCAAATAGTTTGAAGGCATGTGAAATATGTTAAGATGTGTCAAGTGTTAAGGCATGCCAAGAAGTGCAAGGGTGTGACAATACATGTTGGGGACTTTCAAGGCAACAAAAAAGAGAAACAAGTTAAATTAATACAAGGAAATGAACACATGAGAGGATTAATAAGTCATCAATTTACCTTTTCTAGGAGGGACATGCTAGGCACACCAATGATAGGCACAAATAAGTGCCAAGTGCCAAGTGTTAGTGCATTCTAAGTGCCAAATATTCCTCTGTTATTTCTCATATACCTTCGAATAATTGATCTCAAATAACTTTAATATTAAACCATGCTAAAGCATACCAAGGCATCTCAACAAATGCTAGACATGCTAATACTTTCCAAGTGCTAACACGTTCCAAGTGCCAATGTGTGTTAGGGAGTGATAAACATGTTATGAAGTGGTAGGGCATGTCGAAGGGTGCTAAGGTGTGCCAGAGAGTGCCAATGCATGTTAAGGAGTGTTAGGTAGTACTAGGGAAACAAAAGGGAGCATTAGGTCAAAATGCATGGAAGTGAATGAATATGAGGGTGTGCCAAGGAGTGTCATCAAGTGCTATCTAGCTTGCCAAGGAGGGAGTGACAAGGTAGGTCAAGCATTGGTAAGGCATGCTAGGGAATATTAGGACATGTCAAGAAGTGCCAGTGTTCTAGGGAGTTCCAGTGTGTGTTAACATGTGCTAAAGAATGTGAAGGCACGTCAAGACATGCTAGATGCTAGGCCATGCTAGGATGTGTAGGGTGCTAGGGTATGCCAATATGTGTTAAGGAGTGTCAAGGCAACAAAAGGAAGAACCAAGCTAAAATCCAAGGAAATGAACTTAAGAGGGTTAATAAGTCAAGACTCTATATTTTTCAAAAGGGGCATGTTAGGCACACTAATAATGAGTTCCAATATATTCCAAGTGCCAATGTGTGCCAAGTGGTAATGTATCTTAATGCATGAAAAACTATATTAGGGCATGTTAGGGACTATAGGCATGCCAACACATGCGAGGAGAGTGCTATGCTATGCTATGGCCTTCCAATATGTGCTTGGGTTTCCTAGTCATGGAAAGATGTTCTAGGTACAAATATGTTCTGAGACATGTGAGGTGTCAAGGAATGTTAGTGTGTGCCAAAGCATGTTAAGGTGTTCCAAGAGTGTTTAGGAGTGTGAGGTCTCTCTCATTAATAGAATTGACAGACCTTGATTATGTATTAAATAATATAGTTCCTACAAACACTAGTGGAACTTTATCCAAAGGGAATTTGTTATATAATAAGCCTAATAGACATGAATCATGTATTGAATCATAGGAAAACTATATTCTCATTACTTGAGGGAAATGATACACACTAATTAATTATTAACAAATTGATCGAATCTAACCACTATGGCCTTGGACACATAATGAAAAATACTTCACAACAATGGTCTTAAATCGTTATCTTCTTACAAACAATATTGCAACATGCACATAGCGTCATCAAAAACTCATTAGAATGATCAATGATGACGAACATTTTTTGAACGTCATCAAAAGTAACCAAAAAGAGCATTGGTGAGGGTCAATAAAAGATTGTTAGTAGAAGTGTCACCAAAGAGAATTAATGACAGGCCTTCAATAACCCTCACCAAAAGTGTCACTGAATATGGCTTTGGTAACAAACGCTAAAGGACCATCGCTATATGCACTTACAACAATGCCTTTTTAAGGACCGTCACCATATGTGACATTGGTGACGGACCTTAAAGGTCCATCATAGGCATGACCCTCACCAATGACCTTTTTTTTGTAGTGTCTGATGTCTTTTTATTCTTGATGTCTCTAATTTCTTCATTTTCCATTAGTTTCCTTCAATTTCCTCCTCACATGCAACCTGTGGCCTTTGACCTCCTTTTTCTCCTAATTTCCTTCATTTTCATAAATAAAATGCCAAAAATACCTTTTTTCCTTTTCAAAGCCTTTGGCAATTTACCCTTAGCCATAAACACAAAAAGTGATGCCCACTAAGATACTTTGCTCAACATTAATCTTGGAATAAGTGTCCTTTGACTTTGACCTTATGTTTCCTTTATTAACATTATTACATGAATTTTTAATCCGGGTCTGTTACAAATGCCTCCCCCTTAGGGGAACACCGTCCTTGGTGTTTTATGACACCTACAACCAACAAAACCGCTGAAAAGAAAAACACACTTCCCATGGAGCTTTATAACATAGCTCATTATTGTATTTACAATGAACAACCTTCTCAAAAGAAAACCATCATGACAAACATGACAACATGTCAACCATACCTCTTATAAGATATTTATAACCCAACTCATTGCGATATTTACAATGTAAACCATACATAAATATGTACTAATATGAAAAACACATTTTCATCCACAAAAAATAAATGAAGGATACATAGGTTGCATCTGATCATTCGTATCACATGTAGCTTCATTAGGCCTAAAGTGCTTCCACTACACTTTAACTTGTTCGATTTCTCTATTCTAGAGCATGAGTTGTTTCCAGTGAAATATGCACTGAGGATTTGGATGGAATTATCCTTCTAGTTCCACTTGTAATATAGACCAATCAATAACATGATCAACATCCTTTAAATATCTTTTAAGCAATGAAACATGGAAAGCATCATGGAATTTTACTGTCCAAGGTAGTGCAAGTCTATAGGCCACTGGTCCAATCCTCTAAAGAATCTTGAAAGGCTTGCAATACCATGGGGCCAACTTGGCACATGATCCAATCCCAAGGATCTCTTCTTGGGTTTGATGCACAAGTACACATACTCCCCAACCTAAAGCTCCTTAAATGCACTGTGCTCATTTTCATAACTTTTCTTCTTGTCCTATTCTTCCTTTAGATTCCACTTTATAACCTACATTTCCTGTCCCATTTTTTCCAACATATCCTATCCAATACGTACTCTATTCACTAGATCACTCCAACTGATGGGAGTATTAAAACTCTGCCCATATAGTGCCTCAAAAAAACTCATCCTCATTTACTCCTGATAACCATTGTTGTAAGTGAACTCAACCAATAGGAGGTACTCCTCCCATCTCCTCTATTGGTATATGACATACATCCTCAACATATCCTCAAAAATGTTGTTCACCCTCTTCGTCTTTCCATCTTTCTGCGGATGATAAAGTTGTACTGAAGGCCAACTTTGTCCCTAATCTTGCAAATAGATCCTTCCAAAAATTTGAAGTGAAATTAGCATCCCTTTTTGAGATATTCTTATTTAGAACACCATGCAATCTCATGATCTTCGTGATGAAGACATGTACCACCTCAATAGCTGAATAAGTGGTCTTCACTGGAATGAAGTGAGCTACCTTGCTCAACATGTCCACCACAACCATGATGGAATCAGTTGTATATATGTCCTTGGGAGACCTGTAGTAAAATCCATGGAAATGACCTCTTATTTCCACTCTAGAATTGGAATAGGGTGAAGCAACCAACATAGATGCTTACACTTTTCCTTCACTTGCTGACAATCCAAGCATCTAGCCACAAACTCTGCCACTTCCTTCTTCATATTTGGCCAATAGTAGAACTTCTTCATAGATTTCAATGTCTTTTGCTATCCTGGGTGACCTGAATGTGGTTTGACATTAAACTCCTTCAAGATAATATTCTTGAGTCCACTATCATATGACACATAGATCATGTCCCTAAATCTCATCAAACCATTAGTTGTGAGATGATAGTCCACATCCTAATCAACTGTACCCTGATGTAACCTATGCCTAAGCTCCCTGTACCTGTTGTCCTGCCTGTAGGATTTGGTCTTGTAAATATCTCCCATACAAACTTCTTGAGACCATTGTCATCTGACACATAGATCATGTCGCTAAATCTCATCAAACCATTAGTTGTGAGATGATAGTCCACATTCTAATCACCTGTACCCTGATGTAACCTATGCCTAAGCTCCCTGTACCTGTTGTCTTGCCTGTAGGATTTGGTCTTGTAAATATCTCCCATACAAACTCACCGATACAACATGATTCCTCTACACTCTCCTACTAAGAGCATCTGTAACCTTGTTTTCTTTACCCTCACTACAAGAAAAAAGGCCATTGGTGAGGGTCATGCCTGTGATGGACCTTTAAGGTCCATCACCAAGGTCACATATGGTGACGGTCTTTAAAAAAGTGTTGCTATAAGTGTATATAGTGATGGTCCTTTAAGGTTTGTCACCAAAGCCATTTTCAATGACACTTTTGGTGAGGGTTGTTAAAGGCTCATCAGTAATTCTCTTTCTGGTGACACTTTTGGTGAGGGTCATTAAAGGCCCATCACTAATTCTCTCTTTAGTGACACTTCTAGTGACGATCTTTTATTGACCCTCACCAATGCTCTTTTTGGTTACTTTTGGTGATGGCTAAAAAATGTTCATCATCATTGATCATTCCAATGAGTTTTTGATGATGCTATGTACCTGTTACTATATTTCTTTCAAAAGATAACGATTTAAGATCATTGTTGTGGAGTCCTTTTCATTATGTGTCAAAGGTCATAGTGGTTATAATAGTTAGCCAATTTGTTAAAAATTAATTAGTGTGTATCATTTCCCTCAAGTCATAAGAATATAGTTTTCCTATGAGTCAACACATGATTAACCTCTATTAGGATTATTATCTAGAAATTTTCCTTTGAATAAAGTTCCACTAGTGTGTGTAGGAACTATATTATTTAATACATAATCAAGCTCTGTCAATTCTATTAATGAGATAGATCTAGCACTCCTCAACACTCATGACACACCTTAACATGCTTTGGAACAATACACTAACATTCATTGGCACCTCACATGTCTTGGAACATCTTTGTATCTGGAACATCTTTATACCTAGAACATCTTTCCATGAGTAGGACGCCCAAGCACATGTTGGCATGACCTAGCATAGCATAGCACTCCCCTATCATGTGTTGGCATGCCCTGTAGTCCCTAGCATGCCTTAGAACACCTTGGCATAATATTTCATTGACAAACATTAGCACCTGGCACACATTGGCATGTGGCATGTATTGGAACATATTATTAGTGTGCCTAACATGCCCCTTTTGAAACATATAAAGTATCGACTTATAAAACCTATTATGTGTTCACTTCCTTGAATTTTAGCTCAGTTATTCCTTTTATTTCCTTGAAACTCCTTAATGCATATTGACATACTCTGGCACCTTGCACATCCTAGAATGTCTTAGCACCTGGCATTCCTTGGCACTATTTTGCACATGTTAGCACACCAAAGAACTACCTAGCACAAATACTATTTAGTCCATAAGGTATTCCTATCATGTTCACTCCATAAGGTACTCCCTTAAGATTGTGACAAATATGCGTATAATAATAGGGGTTGTGACCCTTAGAGCGAGGTTTATCTATGTAATATAGACCACAGATCTAGAAGATGGTTTGTAGAAGTATGTGTGGAGATAACATATCCAAACAAGGGTTGAACCTGAGTAGAAAATCGAGAAAACTAAATGTGGCATATGAGGAATGGATTGACATGAAAATGAGTTGATTTTAGTGGACTTTCCATAGAGTCTTGGATAGATATTTGAAGCATCCTATAAACAGTTAGTAAATGGACTATTAGTGGATTATTTTTGACCCTAATTTATTCATCTACAGATTGTTAGAAGGATGATAAGAGGAGTAGTTCAAATTTGTTCATAGATTGGACAACAAAGAAATTGCTGCACAAGAATAGTGATTTTGAGAGGATTCAAATCACTATTAGGTGGAATATTCAAGGAGCCCTAGTTGAGGGTAGTGTTGTGGGCCTTAGATTAATAAAAGAATTGACTATGGTTGGGTAAATTGATGGCAGTCCAAGTATAGTTGGAGGGTTGTTAGATAACTATCAAAGAAGAGCCTTGAGTATTGTACTTGTGAAGAACAACACGACTAGTAGAATGGTAGGTGTGTTGGGTCTAAGGACGTGAAAACTTTGCAGGACTAAAGTATTAGTAAAGTGGGCTAGAAACTAGCCATAGTTCATTGTAGTGTAGAGGGTTGAGTCAGTGAGGAGAAGGGAAACCTCCATAGATGTATACTTGTTATCTTGGAGAAACAATATGGAAAAATTGGGTAGACCAAATAGGTGTTCACAAATAGAGTTATGAGCAACTGATCAAAGACCCTAAGTTTTGCAGACCTTGAAGGAAAAAGGAGGTAGCTAGAGGGAATTTTTTTTTGAGCTGAGTTCACTAACTTAAAGGAGTTGAATTCATTGATAAAGGCAGATTGAGGAGTTGCAGAATGGGATGCAAGAGGACCTGCTAGATGTGTTCAGGACACGTGTACTGAAAGGGTTGTGTGTGGCCACCATCAACAAGTAGGTCAAGTGTTGTCATGTTCAAGGTATATTTGTTGTCAAAGTACTAACACCAAGCCCTAGTTGTATTCCTTGTATCAGTGTGATTGTAAAAGGCCACAATCCCTAGTATGAGAGCTCTATCCTGTTCTATTATAGTTTATAATATAATGCAGAAGGGTTTGAAAATTTTAAAAAATCTCATGTGCACTAGTTGATTCCATGATGTGTGTAGATTTTGTTTTCCAAGTAGATGTGTTGTGGAACTTGAGTGTGTTTGCATCAAAGATTCTAATACAAAAATAATATTCTCATGTGCTGTGGAAATTCAACATATGCCTTTCTCTCCAAAGAACTACCTGTAACTCATCTTAGGCTACTCATTTCCAATCTCAACTCATCCCACTTAACAAGTTACCAAGACAAGCCTCACCACATCCAACCATGGTCGTAAAACAACTAAGCAACGCAGTTTACATCTTGACATGTCATAGCACCTGGTATGTCTTAGAATGCCTTGGCACTATGTAGCATGTGTTAGCATCCCTTACATTCCTTGGCATGCTTTGAAACTCCCTAGAACACCCTAGCACTTCTTGGCATGCCTTGGAAATTTAGAATATCTTGGAACTACCTAGCATATAACCTTGTCACTCCCTCCTTAACACACCTAGAACTCATTGACACTCCCTGTCACACACTCTTATTCATTCATTTACATGCATTTTGACCTAGTGCTTCCTTGTGTTTCCATGACACTCCCTAATAATCCCTGGCATGCATTGGCACACCCTAGCACTTGACACATCTTGGCATGCTGCCCTAGTACTCTAGCATTCCTTAGAACTACCTATCATACCCTGTCACTCTCTCCTTAATACACCTAGAGCTCACTGACACTCCCAAGTCACAAACTCTTATTCATTCATTTCCATGCATTTTGACCTTGTGCTCCCTTGTGTTTCCTTATCACTCCTTAACACTCCTTGGCACATGTTGGTACATCCTAGCATCTAAGACATCTTGGCATGTTTCCTCTACCTCTAACATGCCTTAACATTGCCTAGCATACCTTGTCACTCCCTCCTTAGCACACCTGGAACTCATAGACAGTTCTAATCACAAACTCTTATTTGTTCATTTAGGCATCCTTTCCATTTCGATAGACAAAATCAGATCCTGCATAGCCAGTTCCATATTCACTTAGAGATCCTTCCGTTCGAGAGTCAGTTTTAGATCCTAGAGTTTCAGATTCTATAATTGACCTTGCCCCATGCATTTTGGCGTAGTTCTCCCTTGTGTTTCCTTGGAACTCCTAGCTAACAATTCCTTGCACGCTTTGGCACATCTTCGCTGCATGCCGCCCTAACACTCTAGCATTTCTTAACACTGCCAAGCATGCCTTTTCACTCCTCCTTAGCACACTTGTAACTCACTGACACTCCCTATCACACACTCTTATCCATTCATTTGCATGCATTATGACATAGTTCTCCCTTGTGCTTTCCTAACACTCCCTAACACTCCTTGGCACACCTAGAAATCACTAACACTCACTGTCACACATTCTTATTCATTCATTTACACGCATTTGAAACTATTTCTCCCTTGTTTTTCCCTAGCACTTCATAACACTCTCTGGCATGCATTGGCATACCCTAGCACTTGGAACATGTTGGCATGTTTAACTGGCCTTTGGAATGCCTTAGCACTACCTAACATACCTTGTCAACCCCTCCTTAGCACACATGGATCTCAATGACACTTCATGTCATAAGCCCTTAATCGTTCATTTGCATGCATTATTTTGACCTAGTGCTCCCTTATGTTTCTGTGGCATGCCCTCATTTCCATGTATTTTGACCTAGTGCTCCCTTGTGTTTCTCTAGCACTCCCTAACACTCAGCATGCATTGACACACCTTGGAACTTGGGACGTCTTCGCATGCTTCCTGACCACTATAGCATGCCTTGGAACTATTTAGCATATATTGTCACTCCCTTCTTAACACACTTGAAACTCATTGACACTTCATTTCCATCAATTTGAAACTAGTACTCCTTGTGTTTCCCTCGTACCTAGCCCAAACACTCCCTAGTATGCGTTCACGCCACACCCTAGCACCTAGAACATCTTGGAAGGCCTTAGAACTTGGCATGTCTTGGCATGCCTAACATGCCTTGGATTTCTCTGGCATGTGTTAGTACTTCTTGTCATTCCCTGGTACACCTTGGCATGTCATAGTTGTCATGCCCTCATAGATAACCTTACTTTTTTTGCGGCTTGGGAACCCAACCAAGGCATTGGAAAAACAATGTTGTGCCAAAACCAAAGTCTCCCTTTGTTTCAAATTGCATTGTCTAGCCCCTTATTGCAACCATAGGCTTGCCTCTTGCAAGTCCTATTATGAACTTCTCCTCACACACTTTGTCCTTGGGACACCAGAATTTGTTGACACTGATTGGCACACACTCTCATTTGTTCATTTCCATGCATTTTGACCTAGTTCTCCCTTGTGATTCTCTGGCACTCCGTAACACTCCTCACTATGCATTGACACTGTCGTGCATGTGTTAGAATGCATTTTCATTCCTTGGCATGCCCTGGCACTCCTTAGCTATCATGCCCTCACAAGCACCCTTACCTTTTTTTGGGACTTGGGAACCTAACCAAGTCCTTCATTGACTACAATAGCTTGACCAAGTTACAATTACTACAACTAGACTATTCCTTGTTCATCGAAGAACTAGCTATAACCCATCTTAGGCTACTCATGTCAAATTTCAACTTATCCCACTTAAGAAGTTACAAGTTATCAAGTCAAGGCTCACATCCAACAATGGCCATAAAACAACTGAACAACATAGTTTACATCTTGACATGCCATAGCATGACTTTTACGTTTAACAATCCCTCGGCACTATGTGGCACGTGTTAACACTACCTACATTCTTTGGAATGCTTTGGCACTCCCTAGCACACCCTACCACTCCATGACATGCCATGTCACTTCCTAACATATAACCTTGTCACTCCCTCCTTAGCACACCTAAAGCTCATTGACACTCCCTATCACACAATCTTATCTATTCATTTCCATGCATTTTGAACCAGTTATCCCTTGTGTTTCCATGGCACTCCCTAACACTCCCTGACACACATTGACACTCCCTAGCTATCATGCCCTTATAGATAGCCTTACATTTTTAATGACTTGAAAACCCAACCAAGTCATTAACAAAACAATGTTGTGCCCAACCCAAAGTCTCCCTTTTCTTGAAATTGCTTTGTCTATCTCCTTGTTGCAACCACATACTAGCCTCTTATCATTCTTATTTTGAACTTCTTTTAGGACACTCAATCCTTGACACACCTAGAGCTCATTGAAACTCCCTAGAAAACACTCTTATTCATTCATTTTTATGCATTTTGACCTAGCACTCCCTTGTGTATCCATAGCACTCCAAAGCATGCACTAACAGTCTTTGACACACCTTCTCACTCCTTGACATGCCCTATCCACTCTATAGCATGCCCTATAACTCCGTGGAACATATTGACTCTTTGCACTTGGTGGAACCTAAAAATTCTTGGCATGCATTGGAATGCCCTAGAATGATTTGCCATGGTTTAAGATAAAATTTATTTGATATCAATTATTCACAATTAAGAGAGATGTAATAGAGGATGATTTGGCACTTAAGACACACCAGCATTTGGCCCTTAGCATGTATTGGCACTAGTGTTGGTATTCCCAGCATGCCCCTCTTGAAAAGGTAAGGTCCTAACTTATTAACTCTCTTATGTGTTAATTTCTTTTCATTTTAACTTGGTGTTCCCTTTTATTTCCTTGACACTCCTTGACACACGTTTGCATACCCTAACACCTGGCACATCTTATCATTCCTTAGCACATGGCATGTCTTGGCATGCCTTGGCACTATCTAGCACATGTCAGCACACCCTGACTCTTCTTGACATTCCCTAGCATGCCTTGTCACTCCATCCTTAGTATGCCTAACACTCACTGACACTCCCCAACACACCCTCTTATTCATTCATTTCCATTCATTTTGACTTGATGATTTATTTTTGATGGGGTGCATATGGGGAACGAGTTCCTTTAAGAGAATAAAAAAATGATCACACCATTACTGACATAAGTAATTATGAGATTCTACTTGAATACCATTAGGAAACTACACAAGATATTTTAAGAATGACATTTTTAGGGTTTGTTTTATGGTGTGCGAATGGTAAGAAGTGAGTGGTCAATATTGTGATTTTCTTTATCATTAAAATTCTTATCCTTATGAGAGACTCATCTTGAGAAAATGACACCCTCGTCATGCTTACCCTCAAATTCCTAATCTTCTCAAAATAAAGGCAAACTTGCACAGTGAGGGAAGGCATGTTGGTTTATGGTGTGTTGAGTGACTGAGTGAGAGTGTTAATGTACTATGAGAGGGACTGGGCCATTTAATTTGTGTCATCTATTGACATGTTGTAGGTGTTTGTCATGGGACCACATGGCCATTAGAAAGTTTGTGTAAGATATAGCCCAACTTAATCAATGCCCTGAGAGAAATCTATGTAGAGGGATCAAAATAAATTATAATGGTGAGTCCACCAAAAAAAAATTACTGGAGAGTGAAATCATGGTGATCAATGCCACACATGGAGTCTTTTGAGATAGACATTTCTTTTTGTAAAAAATTGTTTGGAGTGTCACTGAATTGGTGGAATTCTCAAATTCATGACATTGTAAATTATGTAGGAAATTTGTTCTTTTGTTATAGAGGCTAAGATTTTCAAGGAAAATATAGGGTTTGTAGGGTCTTAGGGGAAAAGAAGCATCAATTTCTAGCTCTTTGATATACCAAAGAGTTTTTGATAATAATATTTGGTCAAATCTTCCATGGCACTAACTAAGGAGGACAAATAGTACCCTTTGTTGTACTACTAAATTCCTTGGTATGCAATATTGATCTCCTCAGATGTTTTTCTTGATGTGTTATAACAAGATGGTTGATACAATTATGTTATGCTAGTTTCAAGTGTTCTTTATGGTCTTCCACTATCCTTAAGGACATGCAAAATACAACTCTATCTACAAGTGATGTTTGTTGGGATACTACTTAAAGGCACACTAACAAAGGTTAAAAGGGTGTCCAAACAAGTGATGCTAAAAATATGGATGATATGATTATGTCAGGTTGGTTTCATGTGTTCCTACAAGGCTTCTAATTTTCCTAAGGATATGTGGAAGACAAATTCATATACAAGTGTTTTCTGATTTGATACTACGCAAAGGGGTACTAATAGATGTTAGAAAGGTGTCCAACTAAGTCATGTCACTTGCATTTTCTATGTGTGTTCTTCCCCAACCACTGGTTTGCCTATTAAACAATAACATCGTGATATTTAGAGACATCAAAACATATCCTTACTCTTTTTTGTCTCTAAAATAAGAGTGCATGCTAGCACAAAAAAAGTGTTATGATACCACTTGTGGTGTTCCTTGTTTGTTGAAATATAATAGTTATATCAAAATAGACATAAATATAATTGCAAGAAGTAAACAAAACCAAAATTGGGAGATAAAAATAGTAGAAAACTTTTATTAATATTTATAATTGAGTGAAATGTTCAATTGTGTCCTAGAGGGGGCAATCCTAAACATAAATAGAGCTCTAAATACAATAATATTCACATGGCAATTTCTTACATAGCTTCTACTAATATATATACTTTATAATTGACCAAAACCCTGACCACTTAGTGGAATTATCTTAGTGAGGCCTCAACCACTAACTAGTGGAACTTCTTCAAGAGACCACCTACAATTATTGATTTGATGCTCTACTACCTCATGATAATTATTCAATAAATATCACCCTAATACGTTACATGATAGTCTATTCCCATAATTAGGGGAGTTAGCATGGGATCCTAAACACATTATAATGAACAAGTAAAAATTACATAATGCATAAAAAATATATATTCTTTATCTATTCAAAAACTATTGTGCATATGCTTCATGATATTTATTACTTTGTTTAATAATCCAAATATGGAGAAAAAAATAAATAGCCAAACATAAGAACATCCACACATCACATTACACAACATAATAAGGTTTTCACTGGAGAGTGCTCATAGGTAGGAAATTTAGGTCATATTGTGAGTTTGTCAATCCAATGATTGACAATCATTAAGAATGATTTCATTGATCTTTAATTTTTGTGGATATTCTATTAGAATAGTTTGTCACATTACTTCTTACATTGTTTTGAAATATTTTATTACGCAGTTTATTATCTTAGATCTTAGATTAAATATTACTTGTGTATCACTCCAAATTATGGATATATGTGAAATAAAATGGAAGAAACAAGAAAATAAACAAACCATCCACACAAATGAATAGAATATATGACTTGGGAAACCTAATATGAGAGAAATCCTAGCTAGAAGGTGAGGCATATGCTCTAGTGTCTCTTAATTTCAATTATGAAATATAAGTACAAAGAAAGGGTCACTCACTATGGAGTGGGCATGGACATTGTGGCATGAAATATTACTACAAAAATATTATTCCTCTTATGTTATGCTCGATATCCCATTCTTTTATGCCATCCTCAACTATGGAATAATAATAATGCTAAAATAATGGAGCCCCTTCCTTTCCTCGTAACCTAGTATAACACAACCTGTAGTCATTCAACATCAAGGCTAAGGTTATTGCATGCTTCAATCTTCAATTAGCGCTTCTATTCTGGAACACCCCCACATGTGTGAGTAATGGGGGGTGACTTGGCATCCACCCATTGCCATGGTGGTCAATAAGGTAGGTCAACTTGCAAGAGACAAAATTTTCACATATGAACTTCGTTTGAGGTAATTTTCACATAGTTGGAAAGCTTCCAATGTTTAGAGTAATATCAAAGGGATGGAGCTATGTAATCAACATGGGCTCCCAATCAAATCTACAACACCCTAAATCACTAATGTGGAACCTGACTCCAAAGTGGGCCCTACAAGTTTAATAGCTATATATGCATGTATGTATCTTCCATTCTTAGTTATATATCTATTACCAATCAACTCCAAGTAAACTACAATTGTGGGGGAGAACCCAGGGCACTCCTTCTCAAAGATAAGTTATAGAGTGGGGAAATAAAGTCATTACAAGTCATAGGATGGTATTGAATATGCTTCAAATTCTAAATATTTTGGAAAAAAACATTGATTGCAAGATAATTCTAAATCACATGTTATGGAAAGTGATAAAGAACATACTTAACAATCTGATATGTAGGAGGACATAAATAATTTGAAACATTAACCAAAGAAATGATTCTTGAGCTTACTTATGCATGGACCAAGCTGTTGGAGATGATCTCCACCTCATTGAAGATGGTTTTGTATTCATAAAGCCATATAACACAAGGATCCAATTCTTGTAGAAATGGGTTATGTCTTCCTCTCTATATGATATGCTCATTAGGACCATGGAATCTTAAACTACCAACTTGAAACTCTACGTGGAGTACAACACTTAGCTAAATTCCTTGAATGAATTTGGTGTCATATCATTAATTCACTAGTGTTTTAGGGGTCATTGGTTTCTCTATAATCTTAGACTTTCAATTGTAGCTCCATGGTGTCAATACATTTAGAGAGCTCAAATCTACTTACTCAGTGTGACCTGCTTTTTTTATTAACAATAACATTCCTCCATGGATGTCAATAAAGAGGGAGCACATAATATTGGCAATGATTGTTATAGGTATTTGTTTATAATACCTTGAAAGGCCTCATTCATGAGCAAGTTAGTCAAAGATAAATGTTGTAGACTTTTACAATATTGAACAATTGCTACAAAAACGTCAAGAAGAGGTTACTTATCACATGATCTAATCTTTTAGGATCAATAACACACAAGAACAAACAAGTGAGAAGAGAGTAATTTAGTTTATTGTAATAGTAACCATAGTTATATTTGTCATTGGAAAAAAGAAGTTAGTACATAGGTGACCTTAGGCCAACCCCTTAAAAATAGCTGTACGACCTTCCTCTTTTGTAGCTCCTTGACCATAAGGGTCTAATTGAAAAACACATAGTTCCATTAAAGATTTGTAGGTTGAGGCAACCACTTCAAGCCCTTGAACTTGAAGATAATCCAATATTTGCAATTGTTTTCAATAATAAGTCCATTATACACATTCCTCATTTGAGAGTTCGCTAGAAAGGGAGAATACTTGATTGATGCCAACCTTGTAAATGAACAACCTTTCCTACTCATTGGTTGGACTCTCCATCACTAGTTGAAGGAGTATATATGTTGTGAATCAAACATGATATCTTAGCATGAGTTATTGACACTTGAACATACTTGCCATGGATCTCATGGAAAAATGATGAAGAGAATCTTTGAATATTAGGAAACATGTGATCATACTCTACTTAATTTGTAGGTGGTAGCACTTCAATTTTTTCCATTTACTGGGAAATCTCACCCAACAAGTCAACTTTTGAAGAATCAATCCTATGCTAAATCACTCCTACCTTCTCATTGTTAAGATCTTTGTGAGCTTTGATCTATGACCCTTAAAGTTAGTGCCCTTTAGCACCTTGAATGATGGAATAGGAGGTGTTGCAATAGTAGGTAAATTCCATTCCCCTTCACCTTTGTCAAGATCTCTAGATGCACCTACAATCTATAACCCTCCTTTGAATCAACACGAATTTTTCTTATTTTTTCACTTCCTTTACATACCCTCCCTATAGGGGCATCCTCATCGGAAGAGCTTGTGGTTGAAATATTACAACAACAAAATGGGGCGCACCATCTCTTTATAGGGTTTCAAGGGAGGGCTATTGGAAAATAAACATCTTATCCCCTATATCCATTAAGACCTTCTCAACTCATTAATGAAATGATAGATTGATAACTAGACCCAAATATAGATCCCAAAGTTCAAGGACAAACCCAAATAGAAAGAATCACACCAATGATTAAGCATTGATATTGAGGTTTGGGAAAATCAAGGACCTCCTTTCAAGATCCTGACCTTGTTTTTAGCATTCTCAAATGGAAGGTTTAAAACCCACATTAAAAAGGGGAGGTTTTCACCTTAGCCTTTGCAACCCTTGTCCAAGATGAATCTATCTAATGGACTAACCTGGATACGTCAGGTCTTGATTTCTAGAGTACACAATCAATGTTTTTGAGGTGAACTCTCTAGCTCCAACTAAAAT
Source organism: Pinus taeda (assembly GCA_000404065.3). NCBI lineage: Eukaryota > Viridiplantae > Streptophyta > Pinopsida > Pinales > Pinaceae > Pinus > Pinus taeda. Next base: position 32,703 of record APFE031673016.1, on the reverse strand, counting down.
TTAGTCCTATTAAAGAGGAAACTTGAAAAATCCTATTATTTGGAGATATTTTCCTTTCCTTTTAATTTTTTTACAACAAATCTTGTGCCTCACCTTTCTCATCTTTCTCTTCCTATTTCCAACAAAAATAATAAGTAATCATATATCATAAACACTTTATATAAATAAATATTGCAATAATTAACTTAGAGAGTATATTTATCAATGAACCCATGCAACAACCCATTGTAGTCTAATATGGTTCTAATTGTCTCGTCAAAACACACCTTAGAAAACTCTTACAACCCTTGGTTTTTGTTACACTGAAATTTGTCACCATGACTATCTGCAGTTAATATGGCTCCATCAATAGTCATATTATCCTCCTTGTCAAGCCTTATACCTCTGCTCTTCATGTCAAGCTTCAAGAAAGAGAGAAAGTCATTAAAAACATGTTTATCTCTGTGTACGCAGGTTCTCTCTACCTTGCCTGCGTGTATGCATTCCAAGCTCATTGTACCTGCGTACTTGTACGCTCTGTAAGCCAAGGGATGGGTGCGTACTCCTGTAAAGGTCAAAAGGCGTGAGTTTCATCTTTAAAAAGTTACTTGTGGTCACTTCTAGAGCCTTCTAGAAGAGTGTTTGACGTGTATTGAGCGCCTCTAGATGGTTCATGCATCCCTATGATAGAGGAACTTATCCCATCAAGAGAGGACCTACCCCATCCAAAAGAGGGAGTATCCCATTGATGTTGGAACTGAATAACTTCCTCTAGAACACTATAAATACAGGCCTTGGGCCAGAGGAGGGGAGGTTGAAAAAGCTGAACATTCCAAAGGGTAGATGCTGCTGGAATTACGACTTCCATTGTTAACTTTGTGAGGAGAGATCACTATCCTTCCTTGTTGCCATATTGGGAGTGGGTTAGCTTGTCAAAGTAGAGGAAATCTCTTGTTGGACCCTGGGAGGAGCTTGCACAACACCAAGGCTCAGGTTGTAATGGTTCCTTTTTTGTTTCCTTAATACAAATAAGTCCATTCTTCTCAATGATTTGTTGTTAATGAATTATTTCATGTACTCCTTGGTCTATGTGATGAATATGCTTTGTTTTATGGAATATTCAGGTGTTATGTAATCGTTTGATTTGTTAGTGTATGCAGGTCTTAAAGTGAAGGAGGAGCTCATCTGGATCAGCAAGGCTGGACTGCTACAACAAGTGTTGGACCTAAGGTAAGATCGAAAAACACTTGGTTTCTCATAGAATAATGTGTGTTTAGAGAAGGATTGCTCTTGTTTGTTTTGTTTGTCACTAGAGAGTCTTAGACTCCTAGGGAGGTTAGGTTTGTCCGCAAACATAACTCTTTCCGCATGACAAATTGGTGACTCCGCTGGGGAATCCATTGATGTGCTTGACTTTTCCTTTGAGTATTACTTTGATCTGAAAAGAGTCTTGTTTCTTTTGTTTTTGATTGCTTGACTGTGTTTTTGGGTGGCTTAGCTTAGAGTCGAGTTAGAATTTAGTTTTTCTTCATTTTGCAGTAGTACGCATCCTGTGAGTTAGACACAGTGCGTACCTGTACGCACTGTATCTTTACACACAGAGCGTGGGCGCACCTGGTTAAACAGGTTGCCTGCGTACCCTGTTAAAATTGAGAAAACTTCCTTTTCATCACTTTTTTCCTTTTAGATTTTGTTTTTCTTAGTCTTTACTACCCAGATCCACTGGTTGACTGTCAAAAATATTCACCTGCACTTATTCCTTTAGTGTCGAAAGTTTTAGTGAAATTCATTGATATTTTAGCCTTAGGGTTTCGATTTTATATTGGTCCTGTAGTGACTTTGGGTTTAGAAGTTGCGAAGCCTTAGATATCTCTGGTTTTTTTAGTCTTCTTAGGAGTCGGACCAGTCGTAAAGTCTACCCGTGTGAGCGACCGACCTTTGTGTTGCCTCTTTGCAAAATTTCAATATAGCTTGTTCATTTAAAGCCGTGAATTTCATTTTCAAAAAGAACAAAAAGAGTTGATTTTTTGTTTTGATTAGTTTGTGATTCTGCATAAACTAGTCCTTGGATTGATTATTGCCAAGTAAAACATCCCGGAATCATCCTAGTAGGCTTTCGCTTCTTAGATTTACTTGTTAGTAAAAGATTAGGTAAATTTCCTTTGATTTGCTTTTAAGTGATTTTTCATAGATTTTCATAGATCTTGAAATTGCTTTGATTAGATTAGTTTTACATGCTTTTATTAAATGGGAAAATATCAACGATCTCCTTTGTAAAGTTTGCTTTAGAGTAGCATTTGACGTCTTTGAAAGAGAAAGGAATTTTTTCGTGAAGTAAAGAGTGGTCATGTTTTGTGCGCTTTGAAAGATAAAGAGAATTGTTTCTTTAATTGTCTATTAAGAAAGTTGTTTTTATCGAAAGATTGCATTCTCTCAACTCTCTT
>APFE031673016.1:0-19329 GCA_000404065.3 Pinus taeda | reverse complement strand
AAACTAAGTTGGACTCATCCGAAGGATGAGCTTACAAACAAGCATATGTTATCCTCCTCAAGCTTGTAAAAAAAAAATGAAGAGGTACTTGCCAGAAATGGTGGGGGAAAAATGAGAAGAATGAGCCTATTTGATATCCTTTTGTCTCAGAAATAAAACCTTACTACCACTCTTGAACACGACACTTATTTATTCACCTGGGTTGGGAAGTCTTTTACCTCACAGTTGACCAAATCACTGACATTTTTTAGCCGAGTTACGGGAGTCGATTTTGAGTCATTTATCACCAAACCATCTGTTGTGTCGTTATGTGTTCAAGAGGTCTGTAAACAAAACATTCAACCACAAAATACTTATCATCCATTGTGTCATAATTGAGTCAGTCCTTGCAGCAACATTTCTTCAACTTGAACTATGATTTCGTGTTGTGGGCTTGCCTGCGACGGGTCACTTTCTATCGACATCAGCACATTATCTAGAGAGTTGACTTAGAAATCGTCAGTACCTTGGAGTCTGCATGCATCAATGGCATGTTTCTCGCCTTCGACGTCAGTTTCATCATTGACTTGCGATCGAAGGATTCCATGAAATGTTCGACACCGACTCATTCATTCACATCTCATGGATTGTGCTGGGTACTTTGAGAACCATTGACATTACTGGTGGTCTCTCTCACGCTTGTTAACAGTTTACATCATTGACTGGTATCAAGTGGTTTCTACCATGTTCGACATCGACTCATTTATTCACATGGCTAGAATCGTACCAATTCGGGAAGTAGAGATGAAGACCCTGGATCTAGTTTCCACCATCCAGGCTCCGAGGAGTTTTGTATTCATAATTTTGTAGACCAATCATAAACAGATGGCTGCGCCCATACTGTGTCTACACGAGTCTATAATTATGATGTATTATGAAATCATTCCTGTATCAGAATAGTTAGTCCTAGTTAAAGTTTTTGATCTGAGTATGGGAATGCCTACCTTAGCAATGATATGATCTTATACATGTATTTTGTGTTGAAAATTGCAGGTTCTGACCGGGCTCTCCACGAGATAATCCTCGAAATGATAAAGTACTTCACCCTTCCTATATGATATAAAACCCTTATCCATTACAGGCTTCATACTTTAGGGGGCAATCTGTTACACTGAAATTTGTCACCATGACTATCTGCAGTTAATATGGCTCCATCAATAGTCATGTTATCCTCCTTGTCAAGCCTAATATCTCTGCTTTTCATGTCAAACTTCAAAAAGAGAGAAATTCATTAAAAAATATGTTTATCTCTGGGTACGCAGGTTCTCTCTACCTTGCCTCGTGTACGCATTCCAAACTCATTGTACCTGCGTGCTTGTACGCTCTGTAAGCCAAAGGATTGGTGCGTACCCCTGTGAAGGTCAAAAGGCGCGAGTTTCATCTTAAAAAAGACTTGTGGTCACTTCTAGAGCCTTCTAGAAGAGTTTTTGACGTGTATTGAGCGCCTCCAGATGGTTCATGCATCCCTATGATAGAGGAGTTTATCCCATCAAGAGAGGAGCTACCCCATCCAAAAGCGGGAGTATCCCATTGATGTTGGAACTGAATAACTTCCTCTAGAACACTATAAATACAGGCCTTGGGCCAGAGGAGGGGAGGTTGAAAGCTGAACATTCCAAAGGGTAGATGCTGCTGGAATTAGGACTTCCATTGTTAACTTGTGAGGAGAGATTACCATCCTTTGTTGCCATATTGGAAGTGGGTGAGTTGTCAAAGTAGAGGCAATCTCTTGTTGGACCCTGGGAGGAGCTTGCACAACACCAAGGCTCAGGTTGTAATGGTTTCTTTTTTGTTTCCTTAATACAAATAAGTCCATTCTTCTCAATGATTTGTTGTTAATGAATTGTTTCATGTACTTCTTGGTCTATGTGTTGAATATGCTTTGTTTTATGGAATATTCAGGTGTTATGTAATCGTTTGCTTGTTAGTGTATGCAGGTTTGAAGTGAAGGAGGAGCTCATCTGGATCGGCGAGGCTGGACTGCTACAACAAGCGTTGGACTTGAGGTAGGATCGAAAACATTTGGTTTCTCGTAGAATGATGTATGTTTAGGGAAGGATTGCTCTTGTTTGTCTTGTTTGTCACTAGAGAGTCTTAGACTCCTAGGGAGGTTAGGTTTGTCTGCAAAAATAACTCTTTCCGCATGACAGTTTCTATATCGAATTAGTGTAATTGTGGGGAGGGAAAGCCTGTAAAATATTATTGTTATTTGTATTTTAGGATGGTGTGAAATGTACAGGGTTGAATTCTAGTGCTTCATTTGAAATCAACCATTACCTTTTGATTCTGCATGTGCACAATGTCTAACTATGAGGTAGGGTTTTTCCTCATTTCTTTCGTTTTCTTCAGGGTTTCTATTGGGTGGGGGAAATCCAGCCAAATATTATTATTATTTTTATTTCGGGATGGCATGAAATGTATAGGGTTGAATTCTGGTTCCTTCACTTGAAATCAGCCATTACGATTCTACATGTGCACAATGTTTGACTATGAGGTAGGGTTTTTCTTCATTTCTTTCATTTTCTTTAGGTTTTCTATTGGGTGGGGCCATTGATTTCATGGGACCTCCTTTGAGGCAGTGTTTTTCTTCATTTCTTTCATTTTCTTCAGATTTTCTGTTGGGTGGGGTCATTGATATCATGGGACTTCCTCTAGAGCCTCCTTTGCCAACCGGGAATTGTCAATAGTTATTCTCCTTGTTATTAACTCTAACACGACCACTCCAAAATTGTACACATCTAACTTGATAGTTAGCTAGCCTATCATAGCATACTCTAGTGCACAATATCCATAAGTTCCCATTACTCATGTGGAAATGTGAGTCTTATCTCCAACAGGTCTAAGTTTGGCCAGCCCAAAATCTGATAACTTTGAACAAAATCCCTCGTCCAGTAAAATATTAGAGGATTTAAAATCACGATATATGACTGGAGGGTTGGCTTTTTCATGCAAATATTCTAACCCCTTGCAACACCTGTAGCTATTTTCATTCTTGTGTTCCAATTTAATGGCTCCTTATCAGGCAGGAGACCATGGAGATGGTTTTCAAGTGATCCCAATTGCATGTACTCATATACCAAAAGCCTCTGATCCCCATCAATGCAACATTCAATAAGGTTAACAAGATTTGGGTGATGAATAAGACTCAACATCAAAACCCCAACAAGGAACTCCCTGTTTCCCTGCAATCCATTCCTGTCGAGTTGCTTGACAGCCACAATTTGACCAGTGCTCTCAAGCCTCCCTTTATAAACTCTCCCAAAGCCTCCTTCACCCAACATACACTCAGACTGAAAATTATTCGTCGCTATAGCCAATTCTTGAAAAATGAATGTTTGTGCAGCAATATGTGGTTCACCCATCTTGGGAGGTTCATCTTGCCTGTTCCAATGGGAGGACTTCGATCTCAATCTATCCAAAGAGGCTTTGGGAAGCTGATTATAAGATGTAGCAGGGTATTCCTGGTCATCTTTGCTTTTAATATCATTGAGTTTAGACCTTTTCAAGTGTTGCATGACTTTTACGTCCTTTGCATATCCACAACATGGAAAACAACTCATTTCTCTGCTCAGCTAACAATTAATCTCAGTATGAGAAGAATTCAAGTTCAAGGGGAAACAACAAAATTCAATAATGTTTCAAGGGGGAAAAAAGAAATCCAATAACAGTTCAAGGGGAAAGAAAACAAGCTACCAGATCACAGTGTTATTTCTGATCAGGTAAAAGTTAATCTCAGTCTGAGCAGAATCCAGTAACATTTTAAGGGGAAAGAAAGCTAGCCAGGCAGCCAACAGAGTAGATTGTGATATATTTTTTCCTTTATGTTCTTGTTCTATTCATTTAAATCCTTTTCCTTAGTGTGTTCATGCATATCTTTAAAAGAGCTACAAACATATATATAGTAATATTATATATATATATATATATATATATATATATATATATATATATATATATATATATAACAAGGCAAGCCATATCATGGCAGTCAACCAAACAGACAACAGCCAATACTTTTAGCATTCAGCTCCATCCATATAAAATGAAGCACCATGAGGATTTAGACTATCCATGACCACAAACTTCATATCCTTTGAAGGTTTCTAGTGGCACATATCCTCTGATATTTATTTGAATGTATAAATATCCCATGGTGCAGGAGAGAAATCACTGGTGTAGGATTTGAGGAAGCATCATATGCTAATGTTGCCTTAACATGCATTAAATAGATCTGACAAACATGTGGGTGAACATTGGTAGAGCGGTGATAAAACTAGGTAAAGGGGTAGCTAAGTGTGTTAGGTTTGCAATATGGAAAACATAAATGGTAAAATGTTTAGGTGTAGTTTGAACAAGAAAATTTGACATGCATAGAGAGGGCACAATTTTGGTGAGAGTGCCCACATTATGGACACAAAAATAATGGATTTCACACATTTAAGTAGGCTAGAGAGGAACCTACAATGATATCAGGTCAAACACACACAAAATTGATAGGAAATATTTGAATAACTCGGTTGGATTTATTATATTCAGAAGATGTACATATTAATACATAGTTTTATGACCCTTGGTTTTCATCTTCCAAGAGGTCACTTGGACTTCAATGACTATTGGAATTCATCCCTACCAACCCTAACAGATTAGGTGTCTAACAAACTTTTATACTAATGGATTCAGCTTGCATCTACATGAAACACAAAGGAGGAATCCAACAACCTTTTTCAAAACCCACTTAATGTTTTTACAAACTCGGTAGTAATACCAAAAATGGTTGCAAACTACAAAATGCTTTCGCCATTTTACCAACAACTCCGTTAGAAATTGTTGGAAATTATTTTGTATAGACCCTTCTACAATATGGCTCTTCTTTCTCACACTAACTATTAGACAAATCTTCTAGGATAGTGATGACTCTTTGAACTACAATATTTCTTTGGCATGAAGAAAACATTAAAATTTACAAGCTCTAGATATAGCAACTATCAAATCAAGCACTATGTCTACACCATATATTTTGGAATAAAAATCAATTACAACATAAGACAGTTGGAATACTTTTAAAGAATATGGTTTGCAATTTGTTCTTTCACTCTTTTTTTCCGCATCTGATGAAGCCACTTTTTTTTCCAATCTGATATTTTCACTGAGGTATTAGAGATATATATTTTTTAAATTCATGGTCATTGATTCAATGAATTTATCTTCGTTACCTGTTCTATATTTCTTGCTACTCAAGAAGATCATTGTAGGTGCCTATGCTCATTGAAGATCGTGCATATCAAAGACATTCTCAAATATTAGATTTTTTTGGGAAGTAGCTTTTCGAAACTAGCCTTTTTCACAATTCTTGTATAGGAAACCACCCACATTCTTGCATAGGAGGCTACTTTTGCATTCAGGGTTAAATTCATTGTTTTGATGTATCTTTCCATGGTTTCTCAATTAGATGGAATAGTTCCTTTGCCAATAATTATTGTGGAAGAAGGATAACTTCTCCTATTTAACAACATATAAGAAGGCTAGGTTGGATTTAAGAAATACCCCATAATTCGGTACCTCATAATATATGTGTGTGGATGATCTTAAGCTATGGGGCTCAATGTAAAGATTGAAACATAAAGGATGCTAAGAGTTCTGCCAAGTTTTGAGTGCAATATTTTACTGAAAATATTTCATAATAATAGACTATCATGGTGAAACAAAATACAAAGTTGGTTGGTAATATGTAAACATCAAAATCATGAGACCCTGCAACATCAAGGAAAGCATAGGTCAAATTCAATGGATAGGTAGTATAAGCAAAGGTATAGAGCATCTATCATTGTTTATTTCGATAATTATATTTTCCAAGTTGATCTCTTTGTAAATTATATATTTCTATGAATGAATGGATAATCTCTCTAAATGAATGCGATGGAAGGAAGGATCACTTGGTGTTGCTTTTTTATAAAGGACATTAGATGAATACCTCTGAGTTTGGGTTTTATATGTGTTCTACTTACGCTTAATGCTTGATACTGTTAACATTTAGTGCCCATTATTTGTCTTTAATTCTTTGCTTTGATAGCCTAGTTGTTTTGCAATGACCCTGGCTAGTTGACATTGTTATTCATGGAGGTAGTAATAATTGTTTTTTCTAAAAATGTCAAGAAAGGTTGTGTTAAAGGGATTCCTTGAGGTAATAGAATCCTTTCTGATGAAACTCCTATGCACATATTTGTTGGTGTTAATTTTGGTGTATGTGATAAGTTCAAGCAATGCACACTCTCTGTACTTTTTTGGCTGAGTTCTATCTAATTTGATTTTAAGGCTTGGGTATAGGAAATTTGGAAACCACGTTTGGTGGTAAGTATTTGTGAGCTAACAAAATATATTTTTTGTTTTCATTTAAAAAAGAATCTGATTATGCTGATATTATTTCTTGAGGATTTGTGAGCTAGCAAAATATATTTTTTTGTTTTCATTTAAAAAAGAACCTGATTATGCTGATATTATTTCTTGAGGCCTTTACAAACCTGCTACTAACATAAATGCTTGATAGTAACAATTGCCTTCCTATACACATAGGACAGGGAAAACCTCAAAATCTCGCTTGAACCTCTCACTCTATTCATTCAAATGCCAATCAATACTGCATCATCTAAATTCTATAAAGTTACTTTACAACTTCCATGATTGAAATGAAAATTTTACACATGAAATACATAGTTTCTAATCATAGTATGGAAACTACAAGAATTTATGCCAAAGAAGATGAAAGATTTGCAAAAACTTAATAGTTCATGTGAAACTCTAGCAAATTCTCAGTGAAAATCATATGTCCCACTCCCACCAAGGGAATTGCTCCTTTTCCTTTCTCTTGAATTCTCAACCCATGATTTGGATTTAGCAATTGCATGTTCACGATCTCGATTGACAACTAAGACTCGCTTCCCGTCTCTGCTAGGTCTCCCAATTTTTCTAAGGCTATGCCTCATCCCATCAGACTTGTCAGAATCTCTACCACTACCCTCCTGAGAACCTCGAGACTCATTTAAGGTATTCAAAGCCCTAACACGAGCAGTGTGACATTCAAGGGAAGTCTCTGCAAGGCATAGTTTATGCTTGTTACTTCCATGTCTACTTACTTTATCAGTTCCTCCTTTTGATGCATCTGGATACTTCCTCTCCTTGTTCCTTTTCTCATGGGTAGGAGTCGATGGTGTAGACTGATTAGTTTGAACAAGATTCACTGTAGGATCATACATCTAGGATGCAAGGTAACCAAGAGCTGTTAGTACATCACCGATCAAGGGCCAAGTGGCAGCATCCTCCTGAAGACACATTGCATCCACAACAAGTGCTTGATACATGCCTCTCATAGGATAAATTCCCTTAAGATTTGGATCAACCATCTGTGAATTTTTTTGTGGTCCTTGAACAAAGGTCATGCCTAAGAACAAGATTTTTCTCCTTTGTTGTCGGGGAATTATGAATAGCTTTTCTCCCTATTATTAGCTCTAACAATATAACTTTGAAACTGTACACATCTGACTTAACAGTTAGCTGGCTTGTCATAGCATATTCTAGTGCACAATATCCATAAGTTCCCATTACTCATGTGGAAACATGAGTCTTATCTCCAACAACTTCGAGTTTGGCCAACCCAAAATCTGATAACTTTGGATGAAATCCCTTGTCCAGTAAAATATTAGAGGATTTAAAATCACGATATATGACTGGAGGGTTGGCTTTGTCATGCAAACGTTCTAACCCTCTTGCAACACCTGTAGCTATTTTCATTCTTGTGTTCCAATATAATGGCTCCTTATCAAGTGGGAGATAATGGAGATGGTTTTCGAGGGATCCCAGTTTCATGTACTCGTATACCAAAATCCTCTGATCCCCATCAGTGTAATATCCAATAAGGTTAACAAGATTTGGTTGATGAAGAAGACTCAACATCAAAACCTCAACAAGGAACTCTTGGTTTCCCTGCAATCCATTCTTATTGAGTTGCTTGACAGTTATAATTTGACCAGTGCTCTCAAGCCTTCCTTTATAAACTCTCCCAAAGCCTCCTTCACCCAAGAGACACTCAAGCTTAAAATTATTCGTTGATGCAGCCAATTCTCGAAAAATGAATGATGTGGTTCCCCCGTCTTGGGAGGTTCATATTGCCTATTCCCATGGGAGAATTTCAATCTCAATCTATCCGAGGAGGCTTTGGGAAGTTGATTAAAAGATGCAGTAGGGTATTTATGGTCATATTTTCTCTTAATATCATTGAGTTCGGACCTTTTCAAGTGCTGCACGTCCTTTACATCCTTTGCATATCCACCACATGAAAAACAACTTATTTCTCTATTCAGCTAATAGTTAATCTCAGTATGAGAAGAATCCAAGTTCAAGGGGAAACAAGAAAATTCAATAATAGTTCAAGGGGAGAAAAAGAAATCCAATAATAGTTTAAGGGGAAAGAAAGCAAGCTAGTATATCAGAGTGATATCTCCGATAAGGTAAACATTAATCTCAGTTTGAGCACAATTCAGTAACAGTTTAAGGGGAAAGAAAGCCAGCCAGGAAGCCAATAGAGCAGAGTGTGATATATTTTTTCCTTTCTGTTCTTGTTCTCTTCGTTTAAATCCTTTTTCTTAGTGTGGTCATGCATAGCTTTAAAAAGGCTACAAACATATATATAAATAATATTCAATAACATAATAATATACATATTTATATATAACACAAGGCAAGCCATAGCATGGTGGTAAACCGAATAGACAATAGCCAATACTTTTAACAGTTGGCTCCATCCATATAAAATGAAGCACCCTGAGGACTTAGACAATCCATGAACACAAACTGCATATCCTTTGATGGTTTCCAATGGCACTTATTTCCAGTGGCACATATCCTATGATATTTATTTGAATATATAAATATCCCATGATGCAGGAGACAAATGGGTGTAGGATTGGAGGAAGCATCACATGATAATGTTTCATTAACATGCTGAGAAAATTGTGGGTGAACATTGATTAGAACTGTGACAAAACTAGGTAGAGGGGTAGTCAAGTGTGTTAGGTTTACAATATGGAAAACATAAATGGTAAAATGCTTTGGTGTAGTTTCAACAGGAAAAATTGACATGTATAGAGAGGGCACAATTTGGTGAGGGTGACCACATTAAGGCCACAAAACTAATGGCTTTCACACATTTAAGTAGGCCAGAGAGGAACCTACAATGATACTAGGTCAAACACACAAAATTGATAGGAAATATTTGAATAACTCATGTGGATTTATTATATTCACAAGATGTACATATTAATGCATAGTTTTATGACCCTTGGTTTTCATATTCCAAGAGGTCACTTAGACTTCAATGACTATTGGAATTCCTCCCCGCCAACCCTAATAGATTAGGTGTCTAACAAACTTTTATACTAATGCATTCAACTTGCATCTACATGAAACATAGAGGAGGAATCCAACAAACGTTTTTTAGAACCCACTTAAGATTTTTAGAAACTCGGCAATAATAAGAGAAATGGTTGCAAACTACAATATGATTTGACCATTTTACCAACAACTCTGTTAGAAATTGTTGGAAATTATTGTGTATAGACCCTTCTAAAATATGGCTCTTCTTTCTCACACTAACTATTAGACAAATCTTCTAGGATAGTGATGACTCTTTGAACTATAATCTTTCTTTGGCATGAAGAAAACATTAAAATCTACAAGCTCTAGATATAGAAACCGTTAGCTCTGCTATGCAATGCTGATTTTCTAAGGTCAGAGGAAAACCTGGTCTATGTGATGGTGTCTTCAAAGGGGTCCCCTCATGGGTCATTTTCCCTTTTTCTTACCCCGCTTACCCTTCGCCACCTCCATTCCTCTATTTTTCTTCTAAACCTAACATATTAACCCCTTTGGCTTTAGCCCCAAGTGCAAAGCCCAGACTCACCATAGAACCTCACCCATATAACCTCGTGCACTCATAAACCCCTCATTGGATCCCCACCATTGATCAGTCCCCGCCCATCCAACAGCTCTCATCGCGCCTGATAAAGCAACCCACTCGATCATTTTTATGCTGTCAGATAATCTCCGTAAAGATCCAACGGCTTTCACTTTTATCACGCCAACAATTTGATCGAACGTTAGTGCGCGATGAGAGTGGTTTTTCTCTCTCATCTACCGCTACGTGTCGATCGCTGAATGGAATCACACGGCCCCTTCCTTTTACCACTTAACACCCAAAAATGGTGCAATGAATACCTTTGCCACCTGGCAAAACGCTCTCACTCGATAAACGACCTTGCAGCTCCATAGCCCGATTACTGTCCGATCTATCTGCCAAAGATATAACTGCCCAAACTCACCCCACTCTCACTGCGTCCAACAGCCTCTGCCAAGCCATCTTTTCCGTCCATTTCCTCGATCCGATGACCATTTTTCCCGCTCGTCCAAACTGTCCACTCGCCCATGCACTCCATGCCCTTGACCACTCTGTTGCCCAAAGAAGGAGATGACCAGCCTACTGGTACCAGTCTTAGTCAATCCCCAACAACCATATTTAATAGACATCATGGCCAAAGGGGAAAAGGACAAAGCACGACCCTGTAACTGAATTTATCAGTTATAGAACTCCACTGGTACGAGCACTCCAATAGCCAAAAAGGATAGCACAACACCTGAGCAGATCAGATTCACTCACTGAAGCAAGAAAACACATTCAGAGACTCCATTAGGTAGTTAAATGCAATTGGTGGTCAATTATGACCCCTCCATACCTAAATGGCTAAGTTCCCTTGTAATGTAAATCTATGAATACCCAGAAGAAAGATGTAATCAGGGTTGGCATTTGCTATAAGGTTCAACTTCTAGAGACTATAGATATTTTGTCACTTGTAGTGTCTTGTCTTCATTTTCAAATAATACAAGCTTCTTTTACTGTTAACTGCTCACTTTCCATTTTCCTTTGTTTTAATATTGTGCCTAATGTGCTGTGTTCTATATCTTTTGATGTTTAGCACTAGATAGCTATCATCTATCTTCATGTTAAATTGTGAATGCATCACTGAATAGGTTATTTAGGTTCCTTTCTATCTGATGCAAGAGAGTTGTCATCCTGACTGTGCATTAGTAGAATAGACTTATAGGTTTCTTTACTAGTTGCAGCCAACCATCACATGGTCTTGTGCATCTACTGGTGTGGTTAGTATTCTCCATATTCACCTGATCTTTAAAACTGTGAGCATTTGGTGGTCTAAAGCCTTGTAGTCTGAGGGTGTTCACACATGTCTGGAGTGAAACAAAGTAGAAGTGGTTATCTGGCTTGAACAAACCATCATTCCTTCCATTAAACCTGCAACAATAGTTGAATGTATATGTTACCAAGCATCTTTGAGCTACAACCTAGGAGAGTTTATTGGAATCCTAACATAATTGGTGTCTTTGCCAGCGAGAGGAGATTGAAGCTCAGCTTCCTTAGGAGAACAACATAGATCCAACTTTGAAAATAGACAAAGCTTGGACACATTTTTGGTTGTAATCATGTATCTGGCGACTCTATTGGAGGACCAACCTTTTGGCGACTCCACATCATAGTTATGGCTTAGTTTGTGAGGCACACTCGGAGAAATCCTCAGAAATTTCTAGTTGACCTAGCTCTTGACCCTGAGAAGATTGTTAAGCAAAGCAAAATAGCATGAAAAGGAGCATTAGGATCAGGTAAACCTAAACAATCTTATGTATTTCTGCAAGAAATGCTTGTAGGCGAGCATGCACATGTTGAAAATATAGAGTCTAGCACTATCAGTGAGGAAATATTTCTGTATATTCATAAAGCTCCTTATTCAATAAGTTCCCCTTTGGATCTCAGTCCAAAGAAAACCTCCCCTATAGTCCATCAGTTTCCTTCAGCGCTGTCATTTATTTCTCAGCTCCTTACCTTCCAAACTGCCAATATCCTTCCATCCACCCCAGTCATGGCAGGCCCACAAGCACCGACCAAAATGAAAAGAATCATAACTGCTAGGTATGGACCCCTGGTCCTACCTGTTCCTTTGAATGCCATGCCTACAGGTGAGTATTAGAAATACATGCCTAAGTTCACTGGTACAGAGGGAGTAACTGATGAAGAACACCTTGAGTCATTTTATAGGTATGTTGATAGCCTAGATATCAGTGAAGATGATATATGGATGAGAGTGTTTGTCTAGATCCTTGATGGAGAGGCTAGAAAGTGGTTTAGAGAGCTGACCCCTAGGTCTATAGCAAACATTGAAGCATCAGATGATGTGTTTTTGAAGCATTGGGGTGATAAGAAGGACCTACTATATTACCATACTCAGGTTAGCAAACTCAAAAGGGAAAATAGTGAATCATTGTCTGATTTTAATAAAAGATTCAATCGTATGTATAGCAAGATACCAGCTGAAGTAAAGCCTACCCCCACCTCTTCCAAACTCACCTATGCCAATGCTTTTGATTCTAATTTCTACCTGCTATTAAGAGAAAGAAGATGTGCCACTCTAGCTGAAATGCAAGATGCAGCCTTAGAGGTGGAATCCAATATCATGGCTGCAGAAAAACTCAAAGGTCAGGCTGATAGAAGAAGGTAGAGAGGTGAGGCTTCTTCCTCTGCTTCATCTTCAAAATCCAAATAGGATAAAATGACTAAAATGATAGAGTCATTGGCTGCTAAAATATCCAAACTAAAGGTTGAGCAGAGTTCTGGGAAAGCAAGGTTGCCTAATACATTTGCTCCTAGAAATCCAAATCCATTCAGAAGAGAAAATGAACAATTGCAGATCACTCAGAGGGACAAAGAGGCCAGTGAAGAACAAAGGGTTAAGACTCCTTTCTAGAATGTAGTCATGAAGGAGGAATTGCTTGATGAGTAGGATGAGATTCATTACATGGATGACAAGGGTAGTGCTGCCTTTTTGACATTAGCTTCCTATGAGGAGTCATTACTCAAGGACCAGACCAGTCAAGAGTGGGATAGAGAAGTTTTCCTAAAAATGGAAGACCAGTAAAGATATAATCTCAGGTCAAGAACAAGTAATGTCAAAGAGAATCCTGCTCAAAGAGATGCTATCCCCACAAAGCAGTAGATCAACAAAAATAAAAGACCAACAGTTGATCCTATCATCCTCAAAGCACCAACTCAAGAGGTAAGAGGCCCTGACAAGTCACCTTCCTCTTTCAGTCTTGAATCAGAAGTCCAGAAGTTAAAAATATCTGTACCTCTGATAAAGCTTGCAAAGAGTGAGGTCTTTAGGAAGCCCATCCTTGATGCCCTTGAGCTAAAGGCCACAAAATCATCCACTGACTATGTGAATTTACAATATGACAAACCTATAGTTGTGCTTAGCCTAATGGTCGAGCCTGCTGATGATAATTCCCCATCATTTTATGTCTCCTTGACCATCCATGACAAAATCCTCTATAACTGCCTGCTGGACATAGGTGCTAGACATAATCTGATGCCGAAAGCTATCATGGAAGAGTTAGGCCTTGACATCACCAGACCCTATCATGATTTATTCTCTTTTGATTCAAGAAAGGTGAAATGTTTGGGGTTAATCAAAGACTTAGTTATCACCCTAACTCAGCTGCCTGTGAAGAGCATGATGATTGATATTGTGGTAGTAGATGTTCCCCCTAAGTTTGGCATGCTACTTTCCAAAGGGTGGATTAAAAGGTTGGGTGGGACATTACAAAATGAATTATCTTATGCCATTGTCCTAGTTTTTGGAGGAGAAAGCAAACGACTATATAGGGAAGCTCAAGTAACCTATATCATCAGTGATGAGAAGAACCCCACTAATCATCCCATTTACGTCGTGGACACTGATTTTGGAGCATGTATTCTCCAAATTGAAGAATCTCAAAAGGCCCTGGTGCAACTCAAGAAAACAATAGGCCAGGCCATGGAAGGGGAAGGGACACAAGCTTGGGACATGTTCTTTGATGGAGCCTATTTAAAGGAAATTGCAGGAGTAGGAGTGGTGTTAGTGTCTCCAAAATAAGAAAGCACTCATCTATCTTTCAAACTGACTTTTTAGGTCACCAACAATATAACAAAGTATGAGGCTCTGATATTGGGCTTAAATGCTGCCAAAGACAGAGGAATCAAAAGCATAAAGGTGTTTGGAGATGCTGATCTCATCATTCAACAAGTGAACAAAAAATTTCAATCAAAGCACCCAAGGCTGAAAGCATACATAGATGAGGTATGGAGACTCAAAGATTCTTTTAATAGTTTTTGTATCTCATATATCCCTAGAGTCAAAAATCAGCTTGCTGATTCCCTTGCTGTGTCTGCCAGCATGTTCATCCCTCCATGTGCCCTAAATTGGTCTATGAAGTCCATTTAAAACATAGACCATCCTTGCCTGATAATGTTCAACATTGGAAAGTCTTTGAGGATGATGATGAAGTAAACAGGTTTCTGCAAGTCATTGATGAATTATCTGAAATGCAAATTGATCAAGAGAATGAAACCTTGGAGGAAGATCCCTAGCCCCAGCTAAGAAACAAAATTGGCCAAGACAGAATTTTATAGTTGCCTAACAATTATATACCTAAAGGGCTAGTGCCCCTAGAGAAGCTGTTTGACCATAATGATGGCCTCATAAGATTTCCCAAAAAGAAGATCAGTTTACAGTCCATAGGCATAACATAGGGAGTCCAGATCATCCAAAGTATATAAATCTGTCCACCCAATTGTTCGCTGCCCAAAGTTCTGAGCATTGTGCTTTAATGAAGCAATTTGTTGATGTTTTTGCCTAGAAATATAGTGACCTCAAAACTTATGACAAAAGGATCATCCAACATAAGATCCCATTGGAGAAAGATGCCTTTCCTTTCAAACAAACGCTGAGACCCATCAATCCTTTGCTCCTTCCTCTGATTGAAAAGAAATCAAGAAGTTTTTGGCTGCCAAAATCATAGTACCCCTGAGATATTCAAAGTGAGTAGCCAACTTGGTAGTGGTGAGGAAGAAAAATGGAGAAATTAGGTTGTGTGTTGATTTCAGGAACCTCAACAAATGCTCCAAAAAGGACAACTACCCTTGCCCAAGATGGAGCATTTGCTACAAAAGGTCCCAAGAGCCAAGGTCATGTCTTTCCTGGACGGATTTTCAGGGTATAACCAGGTTGTTGTACATCCAGATGATCAGGAAAAGACTGCATTTACCACTCCTTGGGGCACTTTCATGTACTCTAAGATGCCCTTTGGACTAATGAATGTTGGAGCCACCTTTCAGAGAGCTATGGATATAGCGTTTGTAGGAGAGAAGGATAAATTTGTCCTTGTTTACCTAGATGATATAACAATATACTTTAGCAGCCATCAAGATCATTTGCAGCATTTGAAGAAAGTGTTTCTGAAGTGCAGGAAGTTTGGGATATCAGTGAATCCTGAAACGTCACAATTTGCTTTAGAATAGGGAAAGCTCCTTGGACACATTGTTTCTAGTGAAGGTGTCAAAATTGACCCAGAAAGAGTGAAAGCAATACAGACCTTGTCTGTCCCAAGATCAAAGAAGGGCATCAAGTCCTTTCTGGGCAAAATAAATTTTGTAAGGAGGTTTATTCCAAATTTTGTAGAACTAGTAAAGCACATTACCTCCATGCTGAAAAAGGGATTAGAGGTCAAATGGACTGATGCAACAAGAAGATCTTTTGAAGCCATCAAAAGAGCTATTATGGAAGCTCCCACTCTAATCAGCCCAAACTATGGCAAGGAGTTCCATATCTTTTCATTTGCCTCAAGTGATACCCTTGCAACAGTTTTATTACAGAAAGATGATGAGGGTTTAGAGCACCCAGTGGCATTTTTCAGCAAAACATTAAGGGATGCTGAACTAAGGTATGATATCATCGAAAAACAGGCTTATGCTCTGATTAAATCCTTGAAAGCTTTTAGAATATACATTCTGCACTCCAAGGTAGTTGCATATGTGCTCTCTCTGCTTCAGTAAAGGATGTCCTAATGCAGCTAGTTGTTGATGGAAGAAGGGCTAAATGGATTGCAAATCTTATTGAATTCAACATAGAATTGAAGCCTACCAAGCTTGTTAGAGGTCAGGGCCTCGCCAAGATAATGGCTAAAGAAAATTGCATGATGATAGACATGAATTTGATAAGCACAAATTCAGATGACAGACAGACAGAGGAAACAACAATAGAACATGACTAATTGTTGGCAGAAAATCTAGCTTCTTGTGAATGGTATTCTACAATAGCTCAATTTTTGCTGAAGTTGGAAGTCCCTCCAGGCCTTAGTTCAAGCCAAGCTAGGACTGTTAAGATCAGGGCAGCCAAGTATTACATTCATGAAAGCTTGCTGTATTGGAGGGATCCACCTGGAATCCTTTTAAGATGTCTGGACAAAGAACAATCTATGGGACTCATGCATCAGTTTCATTCCAGCATCTGTGGAGGACATCACTATTGGAAAACCACAACCCGTAAGATCGTAAGAGCTGGGTATTACTGGCCCACTTTGTTTTCTGATGTCTTTTCATTTTTAAAATCTTGTGACAGGTGCTAGAGGTTCGAAGGAATGCAGCAATTGAAATCATTGCCCTTGAAACCAATACATGCTAGTGGCCCTTTCCAATAGTGGGGTTTGGATTTCATAGGGGAAATTAATCCACATTCTAGTGGTCAATGCAGGTGGATCCTAGTAGCAACTAACTACTTCACTGAATTGATTAAGGCCATCCCTACTAGGAAAATTGATCACCACGTGGTCATGAATTTCTTGACAGAAAACATCTTCACCAAGTTTGGTTTTCCACACAAATTGATTACAGACGATGAAACAACCTTTAGGGCAAAAGATTTGGTGGACATGTGTCACTCAATGGGCATTAAGCTAGTGCATTCCACCTCTTATTATCCTCAAGGCAATGGTCTAGCAGAATCATCCAACAAGAGCTTGATAAGGATAATAAAAAAGTTGCTGGAAGACAATAAAAGGAACTGGGATTCCAAATTGAAGTATGCATTATGGGCTAATAGGGTGACCACCAAGAAATCCATA
This sequence comes from Pinus taeda, assembly GCA_000404065.3. Classification (NCBI taxonomy): domain Eukaryota; kingdom Viridiplantae; phylum Streptophyta; class Pinopsida; order Pinales; family Pinaceae; genus Pinus; species Pinus taeda. The sequence continues at coordinate 2,238 of APFE031673016.1, read as the reverse complement.
GGAATTCTCCATTCAAGCTGGTATATCACACTAAGGTTGTATTCCCCATCCAGTTGATCCTCCCTGTGGCCAAATTCTTGCAGGAAGAGCAGAATGAGGAAAATGACATGGTATAGAGGATCAATGACTTGGCTGAAGTACATCAGATCAGAGATCAATTGATTGAAATGTTTGTAACTCATCAAAAGAGAATCAAGGAGGCATTTGGCAGAAAGGCAAAGATGGACCATTTTCAAGTTGGAGACTTGGTTGTTAGATGGGATGCACTGAAGGAAAAGAAAGGCAATCATGGGAAGTTCGATGCTCTGTGGACTGGACCTTTTGTCATTTCTCAGATCCAGGGGAACAACACTTTCATGCTGCAAAGTATGGAAGGAGAAACAATTTTTGATGGCCAAGTCAATGGGTGGCTTTTGAAGATTTATGTTGTTTAAGCCTGCTAGGCCTCAGTATTGTAAATATGTTCTTTTTACAAGTTTTAGTGTAGGCTTAGTTAGACTCCATGCCCAATGGAACACTAGGAAATATTGTTGATCTTGTGTTTGTGTGAAAGGAAGTGGTCTATGGTTCTTGAAACCTCACACAGAGGATTTCATCCCCAGAAGGAGCTAGTGTTAGCTCTGCTATGAAATGCTGATTTTCTAAGGTTAGAGTAAAACCTGGTCTGCGTGATGGTGTCTTCAAAGGGGCCCCCTCATGGGTCATTTTCCCTTTTTCCTACCCCGCTTACCCTCCACCACCTCCATTCCTCTATTTTTCTTCTAAACTCGACAGATTAACCCCTTTGGCTTTAGCTCCAAGTGCAAAGCCCAAACTCACCATAGAACCTCACCCATATAACCTCGCATGCTCATAAACCCCTCGATGGATCCCCACTGTTGATCAGTCCCCACCCATCCAACGGCTCCCACCGCGCCCAATAAAGCAACCCGCTCAATCATTTCTCCGCCGTCAGATCATCTCTGTAAAGATCCGATGGCCTTCGCTTTTATCACGCTAGAAATTTGATTGAACGTTAGCGCACAATGAGAGCAGTTTTTCTCTCTCATCTGCTGCTACGTGTTGATCCCTGAATGGAATTTCACGACCCCATCCTTTTACCGCTTAATGCCCAAAAGCGGTGCGATGAATACTTTTACTGCCTGACAAAACCACTCCCACCCGTTAAATGACCATGCAGCTCTGTAGCCCAATCATCGTCCAATCTGTCTGCCGAAGATCTAATAGACCAAATTCACCCCACTCTCACCGCGGCCAATAGCCTCCACAAGCCATCTTCACCGTCCATTTCCTCGATTCGACGGCCATTTTTCCCGCTCGTCCAAATTGTCCACTCACCCATGAACTCCACGCCCTTGACCACTCTATTGCCCGAAGAAGGAGATGACTAGCTTACCAGTACCAGTCACAGTAAGTCCCCAACAACCATATTTAACAGACATCATGGCCAAAGGGGAGAAGGATGAAGCGTGACCCTGTAACTGAATTTATCAGTTATGGAACTCCACTAGTACGAGCAATCCAACAACCAAAAAGGATAGCACAACACCTGAGTATATTAGATTCACTCACCAAAGCAAGCAAACACATTCAGAGACTCCATCAGGCAGTTAAATGTAGTTAGTGGTCAATTATGACCCCTCCATACCTAAATGGATAAGTTCCCTTGTAATGTAAATCTATAAATACCTAGAAGTAAGATGTAATTAGGGCTGGCATTTGATGTAAGGTTCAACTTCCAGAGACTGTAGATATTTTGTCACTTGTAGTGTCTCGTCTTCATTTTCAGCTAATACAAGCTTTTTTTGCTGTTAACTGCTCACTTTCCATTTTCCTCTGTTCTAAGCTTGTGCTTGATGTGTTGTGTTCTGGATCTTTTGATGTTTAGCACTAGATAACTGTCATATTATCTCTGTGTTAAATTGTTGAATGCATCACTGAATAGGTTACTCAGGTTCCTTTTTATTTGATGCAAGAGAGTTGTCATCCTGTCTGTGCATTAGTAGAATAGACTTACAAGTTTCTTTACTAGTTGCAACTGGCCATCACATGGTCTTGTGCATCTACTGGTGTGGTTAGTATTCTCCATATTCATGTTATGAAACCAGCTTCAAGAAAGATAGAAAAGATGGATCAACACCTTAGAATTCAGCCTCTTCGAGGGGGCAACCTCCTTTACGTTACATAAATGAACAATTCTTGGATGATACAAATGACAAAACCTCCTTTCTATATATA
>APFE031673013.1:25805-36715 GCA_000404065.3 Pinus taeda | reverse complement strand
ATTAATAAATTTCCTGAAGTGGCTGCGTTGGCTCAGGCCATGGACTGTTTCCCTCTTTGAGGGTTTTAACCACGTCAAAATATTGGTGTATTGATCTGTGATCTGTTTGTGAGCGGTGTCCTCTGGTGTTTTGTCTGAGGAACTTACCCTATAAATTCCTACAAAGGAAAAATCCTAGGTCACATAATTTCTAAAGATGGAATAAGAATAGATCCAGATAGAATACAGGCCATCCTTCAAGTCCCTCACCCAAGAAACATCAAGGAATTACAAGCCTTTCTAGGGAAAATCAATTTCCTAAGAAGATTCATTCCCAATCTGGCCGAGCTAATTAGACTGTTGAATAATATGCTGAAGAAATATTCTAAAGTCAAATGGACAATAGAAGCTAAATAAGCCTTTGAGGAAATCAAAATGGCTTTGACAAGAACACCTATTCTTACAAGTCCCAAGTTTGATAGAGATTTCATAATATTTTCCTTTGCATCTGAGCATACTATTGCTGTTGTCCTATTACAAAAAGATGACCTTGGATGTGAAAAGCCCATTGCTTTCTTCAGCAAGACACTTAGAGATGCTCCACTCAAATACCAAATCATGGAGAAGCAAGCCTATGCTCTTGTGAAGGCCATAAAGGATTTTAGAATTTATATCTTGTACTCTCATATAATTGCCTATGTTCCCAATGCAATGGTTAAAGATATTCTTACTCAGGAGGGAATTGAAGGTAAAAGGGGAAAATGGATAGCCAACATTCTAGAGTATGACATTGAGATCAAGCCAACAAAACTCATAAAAGGACAAGGGTTAGCCAAATTAATGACTGAAACCAATTTTCAAGCCCTTGACATCAATGAACTGGATAACAAACAGGAGATGGCGACTCCACAAATCAATCAAGCCTTTTTACAATCACCTTGGTACATTGATATATGTTTTGTATTGTTAAACCTGCAAGCTCCTCCAGGGTTATCGAGAACCAAAAAGAGATTCTTGAAAATGAAAGCTTCAAAGTTTTGTATTATAGACAATGTTTTATTTTGGAAAAATCATGAAGGTATTTTGCTTAATTGCCTAGTTCAAGATGAAACTGACAAAAAACTCAAGGAATTTCATGCAGGGGACTGTGGAGGACACTTATACTGGAAATCCACAGCTGATAAGATTCTAAGAGCTGGTTTTTATTGGCCCTCCCTATTTACTGATGTCAGAGAATTTATAGTTTATTGCCATAAATGCCAGATCTTTGAAGGCAAGAGGAAGCTGTTACCCTTACCCCTCAAACCTATTTCAACTGAAAGGCCTTTTCAACAATGGGGTTTAGATTTCATTGGAGAAATTCATCCTTCCTCTTCTCGACAACACAAGTGGATCTTAACTGCCACAGATTACTTTGCCAAATGGATAGAAGCTATCCCTTGTAGGCAAGCTAATGACTCAGTCATCATGCAATTCTTAGAAACCAATATCCTGTCTAGATTTGGATGTCCAGAAAAGATTATTACACACAATGCTGCTGCCTTTAAGTCCAAAATAATGATCAATTTCTGCCACAAATACCACATTACCCTAGGTCATTCCACAGCCTATTAGCCCCAAGGTAATGGCCTAGCAGAATCATCTAATAAAAGCCTGATCAACATCATCAAAAAAGTCTTGGAAGAGAATAAAAAGAACTGGCATAAAAAGTTAGTAAATGCACTGTGGGCAGACAGATTGACCACAAAAATATTTATTGGAACCAACCCATATGAATTGGTTTATGGCATGGAGGTTGTGTTCCCCTCATCCTTGGGAATCCCTGTGATCAAATTGTTGCAAGAGTTACAAGCAGAACCCAATGACATCCAAAGGAGAATCAATCAAACTATTCACTTGCAACAAACTAGAGAGGAAGTATATCAAAGAACTTAGGTTCTGCAAGACAAACTCAAGAAAAATTTTGACAAAAGAACAAAAGTTGAGGATTTCTTCATAGGAGACAAAGTGCTAAAGTGGGACTCTAGAAGGGAAGACAAAGGAAAACATGGCAAATTTGATTCCCTGTGGAAAGGCCCTTTTGTCATTCAGGCTGTACAAGGAAACAACACCTATTTTTTGAAGAGTTTGGATGGCACAAAAGCTCAGGAAGGCCCAGTCAATGGGCGAATGCTCAATCATTATTTTGACCCTCCTTGTTAAACAGAACAAGAGGGTAGTTTGTACATAAAAAGTGTTTACTTTAGCAGTCCATTTCAGCAATAGGGTAGGAAATATGATGCAGCAAATTTTGAGAAAGAAGCAAAGAGCTATACCACCCTTGGTGTTTATTTTTGCATCCCTACTTTTTCCAAGTTCTCTCTTGATTGTTTATGACAAACAATTCTGATCAACCACCAAAGACAGAGCTGCAGTTAGATTCAGATCAGCTTATGTGAAAAGAATTTATACCACAAAGGTTCAGTTGGTTAGCTTGCAACAAAAGGAAGTTTTATAAACACAGCAAGAAATGAGAATGAGGCCATCTGACCTGCTATTCTTGGCTTTTCTCTTGGAAAATCCATCCCCAAGTGGAGCCACTGTTAGGTTCCTATACCAATAGGTGTCATTTCTCATGATTGACTGTGGAAATACCAAATATGATCATCCTTTCCATGCTGCAAAGGTTCCATATTATCAATAATCAAGATTCAGATAAAGAGAAGAGAAAGGAATCCCAAAGAAAGACCAGGAAAGTGGCTTGTTAAAACATGCAAATAGAGAAGTGCAATCATTGACTTTCTCATAGTTGATGAATAGCCAGACAGTTTAACCCAGGCTAGATCATGTTTAAATTTCTTGTTTTAGAATAGAGAATAAGATTTGCTCAAACAGTTCAAGCTTGGCAGATCACTAGATTAGATAGAGAATTAAAGGGCCCAACTGCTCAATCTTAGCCCTTGGTCGGAATAAGGATAGATTTAGATAGGAGGGCAGCCAAAAGAAAAGAGGAAAAGCAGGGTTTGCTAGCTCAAATGCACCCAATCAAAGGAAGAAAAAATGTTAGGTATTTTCATTTGGGTAGGAAGATAATTATGAGGTTGCAGAAAGCAGAGTGATGTTCAGTTTAAATAGTATCACAAGCATCATGGCAAAGTGGCTAAGGGTTTAGTGGAGCATGACTGACTTCCCCTTTCATTTCCCCCACAAATTTCACTAACATCCCCTAAGGATATTGAGATCTTCTCAATAGTCCTAATCCATTTCATTTTTAAGAGATACTAAGCAAAACATTCCCTTTGCTTGGTAAACACAAGCCACATTTCTTGTGTAAAAATAATCATCTCATTTTCCCTTCATCTCCTAAAAAATCTAAGTTTTACTCTATAAACTTAGCATTTCCCTATCATTTGTCATATTAACATCCTAACTTTAGTATATAAGTCCTATACTAATGTTTCCCTACCCCTATTATGTATTAAAAGAAAAAAACGCCAAAATACTATATATATCCCACCCCCGCCTAATATGGCTATAGTTTAAAGATTCCTTGGGAACCATTGGTCCACCTGGGGCCAATGATAGCCACCACGTGTCCTACTAGGATTTGTTAGACCTCTGGTCAAACAAATAACAATACCCTCCTCACCCGCGCAATAAACTCATTTAATTAACCTTTGGTTAATTAAAATGTTGGGTCCGCTCCGCATTTGTCAAATAAACCTAAGTTAGAAACCCACCGAACCTTACAAAAATTAAAAGTTATCGCACGCACTGTTCTGTTAAACCCCTGGCAAGTCACCTTCCTGTCCACCGTCGGATCGCCTTCTCCAGATCCGACGCTCCTCGTTGATATCGGAAGCGCCCCGACGTCAGGTCGTTAGCACCCGATGGTCGACGGTTTTCCTGTCGTACACGAGGACACTTGGCGCGTTCCCATTGCATCGGGCTGGCGCTGACAAAAACCACCCCCGTACCAAAGGCGGTCCGATGGAAATCGGATATCGCCCTCCGTCCTTCTGCCTGCATCACTGTCCCATCAGCAATCATGTCAGCACCCACACCGCTCCTCCAGCCACCATGTCCGCCATGTCAGCAAGCAATGTCAGCAACCGCGTCATCCTCCGTACCCCGCTACCAGAAAAAGCAACGTCATGCTGACGTCATCCCCAAAACGCGCCAAAAAGCTCGAAAAGTCCAAATTTTTATAAAAAACACGAGAAAGTGATTGTTTTGTTTATTTTCGAAGCTCGTTGACTGCGCAACCCTGCATGTGATTTTACGACGAATTGGCCACTGCTGTTGCACAGTTCGTCACCCGGATAAGTCAACTCCATAGTGCATTACGTCAGCTCAACCTACAGTCTCCACCTTACCTCAGGCACCCGTAAACCAGGTATTTACCCCACAGTCGTCTTCAACCCTGTTTTTAAGCAATTTCTCCGGTAAAATCACCTGAAAAGTTAAATTTAAGTCAAAGAAATTGTTGCCCGTGACCTCTGCGCTGAAAAAAACACTGTTCAACCATTGTTTCCGGAGAAAACCTACAAATTCTGCCTGTAACCTCTGCAAATTGCCCATAAAACTTCAATTTGAGCCCACCTTTCACCTCTGAAATTGTGTAAAAGTACCTGCAAGGGAGAATTCTTCCCCTGTTTCATTAAGAATTCCAAGCTTATTCTGTAATTTCCTGTGAGAAACCAAAGCCTCTGCTCTGCTGCCTGTTACTCCAAAGAATTCTAAACCCAAGGTCAGGGTCACTTAGCAACTTGAAAGGGAGGCTATCTTCACAGTCTTGTCCAACCTCCCCAGTACAGTTTGCATAATTCACCTTTTATACCATGAATGCTACCCAGTGAGGTCACCATAAGACTAATTTCAGTCTGCAAAATCTTGATAAAAGTCTTAAGGTCAGAGTTCTCCTTTCTGTTGTTCCATAAACTTATATTCCACTCAAGACACAATCAATTAAAGTATGGAGGCTCCAGTGGCTCTCAACATTGCCCCCTTGAATGCACCACATAAGGATTTGGAGTGGTTACCTCTGGAAGATAGGGACTTCCAGATTAAGGACATGATGGGTCTCAAGTCTCACCTGCAAAATTTTTGTCAATTCAGAAATAGCCATGGAAATAACACTGATGTCCTGAGAATATGGGAATCCAACATGCCCATCTACTACATCCCTTCAGTCAATGTGCTACCTGACTTCATTCATCTTTGCCATGCAAAATATGATCCCACACAAAGAGCAATCCTCACTCCAGATGGATCTGTACTGTTCTACATTACTCCTCAATCCATAAATGAAATGCTGAACTTTGAACCACCTCAGCCTCTGGTTCCTCTCACAATGAAACTCCTGCTCGATCAAGGTGCAAAACTACCTAGCTCAGAAATAGCAAGAGTAGGTCAGTTATTTATGGAACCACAGTGCCAGGCTGATCATCCTCCACCCTATCATCAAGTCTCATTAAATGAAACAGGAAAGCTCCTAATAGATATGATATCCTACATTCTAGGATGCAAAACTAGTGAGTTTGTGGATGAAACTGTGTTTGTGCTAATGTCCATGTTCACTCCAGGACAGCCCCCTGCTGTCATGTATGACTATGCCACCTTCATAGCAAACAAAATCCATGAGAAATTCATGATGTTGGAGAGAGAAAGATTGTTTAAATATACCTCTTATATATACCATTTGTTGTTGTATTATCATCCTGATAGTTTCCAAGTTCTGCTTAGGAAGCTAGACTCCAAAGGAGAGAGGAGATCTGTTATCTTCTGGACCTCAGTTTTTCATGAAGTCCACCTCTAACCTTATACATATTGTGAGTTTATTGATATGTTCATTTACCCAACCACTTGCATGTTAATGATGACTCCTCCTAGTAGACTCACTGTTGAAATGCAGAGAATTTTACATCTTTCAAGAGGCTACAACATTGGTGATTTGTATTTCTACCAAAACCATACAGTAATAAGGAATTATGGTTGTGAGTTGCCCCCCTACAAACTGCCAAGATATGTCCCCATGAGAATTTTTTCCTTGGAATATTTCAGGCAATTCAGTAGTGCAGATTTGACTCATTTCCATGGCAAAAACAAGAAGGCACAACTCAAGATTAGACATCAATTGGGTCCTTTTGTTTTCATAAAAAGGAAGAAGCCTGTAGTGATGCAGACAAGATGCTAAGGGAAGAACTCATGCTGAAACAAAGTTTTTATTGGGCACCATATGACCCTGAACATTTCATAAGCTATAGAAGAGTAAAAAACAAGCTTTTAGGATATGTGCACCAGCTAATCCCTCACATTGAACAATGTGCAAATCGACAAGAATGGGTAGAGGGCACATTAATTGAAGAACTTACTGAAGAAGAAAGATTAGAAAAAGAAATGAAAGATTATGAGAAGAGAATTGACTTGGATTATTCTGCACAGGTCTCTTTCACATAGCCTCAACATATTGGAGCAATCACATTAGCTGCTACAACTTCACAACAGCCGGCTCAAGAAGCCACTCCACCTATAGGAAAAGGTAAAGAAATTCAGCATTCAGAGCAGCAGAGTACAATCGCAGAACATCCATCTACAAATCAGGAAAAGGGTCAAGAACAAGGCCCTTCAACCCAAATAAAGGCAGCTGAAGTCCCTATACTACAAACCCCTCACAATGAAGAAAGAGCCAAAAAGAGGGACAGACCTGAAGAGACACCTACAGGGGCATCTACAGACCAGCAGGGTGAGAAAAGACAAAGGCTAAACCCCTATTTTGAGGAGGAATTCACCAAAGAAACAACAAGTAATATTAGGGGTGAGGGAACTTCTGAATAGCAGATCCCTCCAATTTTGGAAACATCGACCAGCTCCTTTCAGCAGGAGCAAGAGAGACAGCCTAGTGTGGAGGTTTCATCCACCAAGCAACAGAGCAAGCAGGGCTCGGATATCAAGAGAGCATTCACAGAAATTAAAGCTAGAAATGAACCAGTGAGGTTTCAGCTTTATAATCAATTGTTAAGAATGGCTCCTACCAATCAACAAAGGCTGATGGCAGCCTATGATATGCAGGCAGGGAAGATGACTCTTAGTCACTTCAAGCCCACTGTGTAGCAGCCACAATCAACTGCAGATTATATTAGGACCAATCTGGAAGTTCTTGCCAAAGACATCCATCTGATAGACCAGATTGAGTTGCACAAACAGGCTGGAGAAATGGTATACTCCACCTTGGCAGACAAAGCTCTAATGGCCCACAGATTACAAAATTCCTTATATAACATTTCTGCCGATTAGAGCTAGATAAAGCCTCCTCATTGGCCAAGGATAATAGAATAAAATCCTTGGAAGAAATCATTACAGAATTGGGACATGATCCCAAAGGATCCCAAAGGCACACAGGCCTTAATAAGGAAAAAGGAGGAGGACATAGTAGCCCTGAGAAGACAATTGAAGCTGCCAGCTACAATACATCCTCAAACCACAGAGGTGGCACAACAAAAGGAAGAAGAGGAGGTGGTTAACTTACTAATGAGGATGAACCAAAGACTGCTTGATACAGAAAAGGCCTTGGAAGAAGCTCTACAAGGAAGACAACAAGAGTTGGCCTCTCAGCCAGCCTAAATAGCTCCAATTCTCGCAGCTCCTCCTCCAGCAGTTGCTGCAACAACATCTCCCCTCGATCCAGCATCAACGGCAGGTACCTCAACTTCAACATCAACTACAGCAAGTGCACTGCAGGAGGCTAGCTTACGCATGGAGTAAATGATGAAAGAGATTAAAGCTTTGGAGATAGAGATGGAAGAGTTAAAGGAAACCAAGGAAAAATTAGCCAAAATTGAGGTTAGTTATGACAAGTCAAAGATGATTGTAGCTGAAAAAACCAGGGAAGTAAAGGCTCTAGAGAATAAGATAAAAGCCTTGGAGAAGGATCTCACTCTCCATAGAACCCTGACAGAAATAAAGACTATTTTGTGGGATAAGATTGGCCAAGCTATTGTTGATCAGTGGACAGCAATACAAACTATTTTTTATCAGATAGAGTTGATAGGAGTGGCTCAGTATGAAACTCAAAAGGCCAGGGTATTATTGGCCAATAAACCTGAGCAAGCCAATCAAATGATTCATTTTTTGAACACTCATACCAGTGAACAGTTAGCATCTCTGGACATTCATAACAGGACAGAGACTATTTTAAGAGTCAAGAAGGTGCTAACTATGAGAAATTTTGTTCAGACAATAGAAAGAAAATGCCAGGAAATGCAAGCAAATATAGAAGCCTTCAAACATAAATTTGCAATGTTACAATGCAAAGGTTTACCTAGCTTGGTCACTAGCAGTGGGAAGTTGTTAAAGCAAGAACAGTATGCTCATAGGTTAAATACCTATGTGCAAAATCAAATTACAGCATCATCAAGCAGCACAGAAGAGACAGTCCCTCCCTCTGGACAGAGTTTGTATGATAAACTGGAAAGTTTATTTTTTATTGAGCATGAGGTGGCACATATTTTTGATTTCCAGCCAAACTATTATAGGTACACTGAAGCTGATGAGACACTAATCAAATTGAGAAAGCATTAATTACCAACAGATCAATGGTGGCAGAGCATGCTGGATGTTTTACCAAAATAAGTTGAGTTCTCATTTTTTGCAAATTGTTGGCATTACAGTTAAAAGGTAATATCAGGAAAAATCAAATCAGCTGAGGGGAAGATTCGCGCCAAAAGATGAAACAAACTCAAGCACAGGTGGCAAAAGACAACACAGCAGGAATGCACATCAGGGAAGTGGTCATCAACCGACTATCAGAGTCAAAATGTCAACAACAAGCAAGACACCTACAGCAGCTAGTACAACATATTTATTTCCTCAATTGCTGTTGCGCGGTTTTTTCTACATTAGTTATTGCTTCTGCGAGAGTAGATGGATAAATTTATATCTAGATATTTCCCTACAGGATATTTTGTAAGATTCTTATAAATACTTTGAAAAGAGATGTATTATCGTTGGCTGATGAATATCATTCTGGACCTGCTCTGTAAATTTTGAGAACTCTTCTGAAATAAAATTGCTGGATGCTGTGTTGGTGAATTTTCTGGATGTGGAATCAATGGCTAAAGGGTGTGTTGCAGAATTCTTGTGTTGATGCATGGATCAATAAGTTTCCCTTACTCTTGAGTTACTATATTTGTATTTTATTTATCATATGAATACCATGTTCTAAATTACAGGAAGAAAGGATAACCCAGAATTTACTATCTATACTCTGTGTTCAATTCCTGTAGTTTTCTATGTTTTCCACAGGACCATCATGGGCAAGAATTCTCAACTGCTCTTGTTTCCCTGGTTCTTACACATTAAATATCATCAAGGAATTCTTAATTGCTCCCCGATAATGTTACACAATTTCCCTATGTTAACATAATGGAAGATTCTTGATTGCCTTTCATTTCTTGACTTCATCTCATACTACTCTCAGCTTCAATATTTTTCTATGTTTAACTATCCTGCTTTGCAATCTTCCTATTGACAAAGAAATCATATCCAAAAGTTTAATCATTAGACTCCATCAACCCAATGGTCTGAACTTCTCTCAACTTACTACCTTGTTCTACTGAATGTCATCTTCCAAACACCAAACAAACTTGTGTTTCATAACTAGCCTAACATACAATCAAACAAATCTAAATCACAAAGAGAGAGCCCTCTCTGGTTGTAGATTGGCTAGGATCTGCAGCTGAAAGATTGGTTAGTGGTTACCTCGGCCCTATTCCCTCCTGGAGCCAAGGAACAACCTGAGTGATAACAGGTTCCACAGCTGGGGCTAGTTCTTGTGTGACAACCTTGATTGTGTTACCAACTGCTTCTTCCTCTTCCATTTCCATTTCTTCTAGTTCCTCTTCTTATTTCTCCATTTCCTCGGGCTGCTCTTCTTCCTCTGCTGTTGTACCAGTAGGTGGTGTTGTTTCTTCCTCAGGTTCTTCTTCCTCTCCTGTTGTACCAACAGGAGATGTTGATTCTTGTCCCTCCAATTCCTCGGGCTCTTCCTCTCTAGCAGCTATAATAGTTACCACTTCTTCCTCCTTCATCTCGAGGAATTGCGCCCAAGGTACTTGCAATTGGGTCATTGCGTGCATGAACAATAGTCGAACCAATCCATGATTTGTGAGGACCGCCAACACTTGGCGTGAGCACCAAGCGAACTGCGCCATAAGTTGAAGACTCTTCATCAAGAAGAAAGGCATGTCAGAGAATGAACTTGTGCCTGTGGAAATCGAAGGTGGGCTAGAATTTTGAAGTGGTATTTGAACAGGGTGGTAAACCGCCCCTCATAGGTTATATATTTCATAACAAATCCTACTACTTCACCCCATGGATGTGGCAAGGACTTTCATTCATACCCCCTTCCCTTTAGAACGACGCTTTCACCAGCCTCCAAAAATAATTTCGGGAACTCGGGCAACAGAGCTGTTACCGGGAATAGTGTCCACTCGGAAGCTGCTATTCCCACTAAGACTGGTAGCTATCTTAGAAACAAACAAGTAAAATCTATTTTCGCTTTCCTTTATGAAAATAGATAGGAGTGTAACAAAGGAGACCAACGTTGGTCTTGCGCTTGATTTCCTCTCCTTCATGATAGAGCTTTGCCGCTTCTTCTTCGTCTGCCCAGCTTTAAACAGCACCTGTGGAATCACAGCAACATACTACTATCGAAGAACAAAGATCTATATTCATAAATAACACAGGACCAGATGTGTGTTAACCATACAAATGCATATATAAACAAGTACACAAGAATATGGAAGAAAACTAGAATAGCTTTATTAAGATGAAAAGTAGCAAAAGGATTACAACCATATGTTCTGACCCAGCATCATCCTCCAGCTAGAAAGCCCTTCTTCACCTCAAGCAAAGCTTAGATCACCCAACACTATGAATGTACACCAGAAAAC
>APFE031673013.1:4900-24829 GCA_000404065.3 Pinus taeda | reverse complement strand
TGCCATGAAAGTGTGCCAGTCAAAGTCCATCTGCTGCATTCCAATTTTGAAGAGTTGTTTCGTTTTTGTACAAGTCTCAGCTAAGGGGAGGTCCAAACAGTTTAATCTTGGTCTCCCTAGGTTTCAATTTCCTGTTGTAGAATATAGAGAATGAATAATCTGTCCAAATAGCTTAATCTTGGCAGATTTTAGATAGGTAGAGAATCAAAGGAGCCCAACTGCTTAATCTGGGCCCATGGGAGAGATAAGGGTAGATTTAGATAGGAGGGCAGTCAAAAGAAAAAGAGGACAATCAGGGTTTGCTAATTCAAGTGCACCCAATTCAAGTGAAGAAAAAATGTTAGGATTATTAAGCTGGGTAGGTAATGTGAGGTTGCAGAAGTAAAGATGTTATTACCATTTGTCTTATCAAAAGAGGCTCATCTCATGTGTAAGTTGGCACCTTGGCAGTTGATTGGCAATACAACAAGGAAGCATGACTAATTCCACTCTCATTTCCTCAAAAAAATCATTTAACTAACATCCCCCTAAAGACCATTGGGACCTCCCCAAGTAGTCCAACCTCACTCCATTTTTCATTAAAGCCAAGTTGACAGCTGAGTTGACTTAGTGAAAAGAAGCCACATTTCTTGTGTAAAAATTAATCTTTGCACAATCCTTTCATTTCCCTATGTTTGAGTTTCTACTCTATAAACTTAGCATGCACACATCCCTTGTCATTTCTCAGAACTCAGATTGAAATCTAATCCTATTATATAGCTCCCTAAATTCATGTTTCCCTACCCCTACTCTAAAAGAGACTATATAAAAACCCCAATAAATACTAAATATCTCACCCTTTGGCAACTATAGCCAAATAGATTAAAGTCAGGAAATTTTGGGTCCACTTGGGACCCACTATTAATCCCTCCACGTTCGCTCGGGATTTATTCAACTTCTGGTTGAATAAATAACCATATTAACCCCCCCCCCCCCCCCGCATTCCATTTCTGGGATTTATCAATATTCGATTGATAAATAGCCGAAACCCGAAATCATTTTAACCTTAACCTAAAGTTTGAAACCCACCCGCAGCCGCGATTATTTCATGGTTTAACGCGCGCGCATTTGTACTAAACCTCGATTATCTTCCCCTCCCGACTACCGTCGGATCAGCCCTCCCAGATCCGATGGCCCTCATGCATATCAGGCGCCCTTTTGCGATGGTTCATTAGCACCTGATGTCTGAAGGTTTTACCGTCGTACACCGGGACAGCTGGCGGCATCCCATTGCATCGGGCCGCCCATGACAAAAACCACCTCCATACCAAAGGCGGTCCGATGCAATCAAAAACCGCTCTTCCCTCACGTGATATCATCGTCGCGTCACCTTGACACATCGCCTCCACCTCACCTTTTCCTGCCTGCGCCTTGCTGACATCACCTGCCACCGTACTGTACTTGTGCTATGTCACCAGCTAACATCATCAACCTGCCACTGTGTCCACTGCCACGTAATCATCCACGTCAGCTGCCACGTCATCTTCCGTACCCGCTACCTGACAAAAAATATGTCATGATGACGTCATCCTGGGAAAACGACAAAAAACCCAAAAAGCGCCAAATTCTGGAAAGTTGGGTTAAAAGTCGTGAAAAAGACTATTTTAGTTCATTTCTATTTTTCATTGTGAAAACAACGTGCATGCAGTTTTCCGTTATTTCACACTCCCGAGACTTCAACAGCCAGTCAACCTGCAAATTTGGCACCGTGGTTCGTCTCAGCAACTCAATTTCTACCCGTCAAGTGCCTTTGGCATCCACATAACAGGTATTTACCCGATTTTTTACCTGAAACCCTATTTTCATGCTTTTCTGTTCAAAATTCCGAAAAGAACTCATTTTTGGCCTTTTAAGGGTACTCCCACCAATCACCCATTGCCCTGCACTTATCATTTGAGTTGGTCATTCCCTATAAGCTTACGGCCTGAGCTAATTCCCTCTGTCAAAAGGATTATTCCTCCACTCTGTTCGTTCATGGTCGCCCGCGAAATACTGAAATCTCTGTGTAACTAAGTTAAGCTGCCCAAGTATCTTATTTTTCATTGGTTCTAGTCTTTTTTCCTAAAAGGGAATCCTTAATTTCCTTTCCCGTCTGCAAGCTTGTGCCCCTCAGGCGAAATTCGGATCCCATCCTCTCAGCATTGTGTCGAGTGCCCACTGAGCCTCTAATTTCGACCCGTTCCTGTGAAAACACCCAGCTGAAGTGTTGCCACTCTTCTACGTACCATGAACTCTATACTGTGAGGTCCAGTTAAATAACAAATCAGTGGTTGTACCCGTCATAGTGTCCACAGAGCCTCAATCTCTGCCTCCTGTTGTTATTTCGCCTCTATTCCACTCAATCAAAACAATATAAGATATGGAGGCCCCAGTTGCCCTGAACATTGCTCCTCTGAATGCCCCACACATGGAATTAGAGTGGATACCTCTAGCAGATAGAGACTTCCAGATTGAGGACATGAGGGGCCTTATTTCTCACCTTAA
Source organism: Pinus taeda (assembly GCA_000404065.3). Lineage (NCBI taxonomy): Eukaryota > Viridiplantae > Streptophyta > Pinopsida > Pinales > Pinaceae > Pinus > Pinus taeda. The sequence continues at coordinate 22,306 of APFE031673013.1, read as the reverse complement.
AACTGTCTACCAATTCAAAAATAGTTATAAAAATAATACTGATCTCCTGGGAATTTGGCAATCTAGCATGCCTATCTACTACCTCCCACAAGTCAATGTGCTGCCTGATTTTATCCATCTCTATCATTCATGCTATGAGCCCACTTTGAGAGCAATCCTCAGCCCAGATGGGTCGGTTTTGTTTTATATCACTCCTCAATCCATCAATCAAATGCTGAATTATGAGCCTCCTTAGTCCTTGGTTCCTCTCACCCTGAAACACCTAATTGACAGCAATATGAGGCTTTCTAGGGAAGAAATATTAAGAGTTAATCAGCTATTCATGATACCAAAATATCAGAGTGATCATCCTCCACTGTATCATCAAGTTTCATTTAATGAAATAGGTAGGCTCATGGTGGATATGATTTCCTACATCTTAGGGTGCAAGACAGGGGAGTTTGTAGATGAGACATTGTTCCAGCTATTAGCAATATTTACCCCAGGGCAGCCCCCTACTGTCATGTATGACTATGCCACATTCATAGCCAACAAAATACATGAGCAATTCATGATGATGGACAGGGAAAGAGTTTTCAAGTACACCTCCTACATTTACTATCTGCTACTCTACTATCACCCTGATAGTTTGAAAATCCCTCTCATGAAACTTGATTCAAGAGGAGAGAGGAGATCTGTAATCTTATGGACTTCAGTTTTTCATAGAGTTCACTATTCTCCCTATACATATTGTGAATTCATTGACCTCTTTATCTACCCAGCTACTTGTTTGTTAATGGAGACTCCTCCTCCTGGGCTTACTGCTGAAATGCAAAGAATTTTGCATCTTTCCAAAGAATACAGCATTGGGGTTTGGTACTTTTACCAAAACCATACAGTAATCAGGATTTATGGGAGTGAGTTGTCCCCCTATAAGCTACCAAGGTATGTTCCCATGAGGCTATTTTCCTTGGAGTATTTCAGACAGTTTAGTCATGCAGACTTAGTTCACTTCCATGGCAAAAACAAGAAGGCACAGTTGAAAATTAGGCATCAACTGGGTCCCTTTGTTTTCAACAAAAGGGAAGAAGCTTGGAAGGATGCAGATAAGATGTTAAGAGAGGAAATGTTGTTAAAAAAAAGCTTCTAATGGGCACCATATGACCCCGAACACTTCATAAGCTTTAGGAGAATCAAACACATGCTTTCAGGGTATGTGCACCAGCCAATCCCTCACATTGAGAAACATGCTAATTTACCAGAATGGGTAGAAGGTTCTTTAGATGATGAACAAATTTCTGAAGAAGAAAAATTGCAGAAAGACATGAAAGAAGTTGAAAAGAGAATTGACATGGAATATGTCACACAGGTCCCCTTCATACAACCACAACCAATGGGAGCAAGCACTTCGACTGCCACCTCACCGCAGCCAGCTAAGGGAGCCATATCGTTAGCAAAAAAGGACAAAGAAATAGAGCATTCTGAGGAACAGAGTACAATGGAGGAGCAGCCTTCTCTGAATCTGGAGAGAAACCAAGAACAAAGTCCCTCAACGCAAACAAAAGCACCTGAAATTCCCGTGATGCTGACTCCTCAACATGAGGATAGAGGTAAGAAGAGGAACCAAGCAGAGAATACACCTACAGGTACATCAACCGACCAACAAGGAGAGAAAAGACAAAGGTTAAATCCCTATGCTGAAGAAGAGATCACAGAAGAAACTCTTGGAAACTTAAGAGGTGAGGGGACTTCAAGGAAACATATCCCTCCTATTCTGGAGACATCGGCCAGCTCCTTCTAGCAGGAGCACGACAGACAACCAGGTGGGGAGGTTTCATCCTCCAAACAGCAGGCACAAAAGGGCTCAGGCATTAAAAGGGCATTTACTGAAATCAAAGCTAGGAACGAACCAATAAGATTCCAGCTGTATAATCAACTGCTAAGGATGGCCCCAACAAATCAACAGAGGCTAATGGCAGCCTACGATATGGAAGCAGGGAAAATGAATTTAAGCCACTTCAGACCCACCGTGCAGCAACCACAATCAGCTGCAGACTACATAAGAACCAATCTGGAAGTCCTTTCCAAGGACATTCACCCAATAGACCAGATTGAGCTGCATAAGCAAACAGGAGCAATGGTGTACTCAACTCTGGCAGATAAGGCTCTACTGGCTCATAGATTGTAGAACTCCTTGTACAATACCTCTGCCCAGCTAGAGCTAGAAAAGGCCTCATCATTGGCCAAAGATAACAGGATAAAATCCCTGGAGGAAATCATAATAGAGATGGGACATGACCCCAAAGACCCCAAAGGAACACAAGCTTTGATCAGAAAGAAAGAGGAGGATATAGCAGCCCTCATAAAACAAATGAAGTTATTGCCAACTCTACATCCTCAGACTACAAAAGTAGCAGAGCAGAAAGAAATGGAGGATGTGTACACTTTGCTTATGAAAATGAATCAGAGAATACTGGACACGGAGAAAGCACTAGAAGAAGCTTTATAAGGGAAACAGCCTGAGTTGACCTCACGACCTCCTCTATTGGTTCCAACGATCTCGGTTCCTCCTCCACCAGCTTCAACTTCAACAGCACCTCCACCAGCAACAACCACATCAGCAACCACATCAGCGACCACAGCAGCAGTAGCACAAGAGGCCATGATGAAAGAGATTAAGGCCCTTGAATTACAAATGGCAGAAATGAAGGAAACTAAAGAAAAGCTAGCTAAGATTGAAGCCAGCTATGATAAATCAAAGATTTCAGTTGCTGAGAAAACCAGGGAAATAAAGGCCCTTGAAAATAAGATAAAGGCCTTGGAGAAAGACCTTACTCTCCATACAACCTTGACTCAAATCAAAACAATTTTGTGGGATAATATTGGAAAAGCTCTTGTTGATCAATGGACAGGGATTCAAACCATTTTTGACCAGATAGAGTTAATGGAAATAGCTCAGTACAAGACTCAAAAGGCCAGGACATTATTGGCAGACAAGCCTGAGTTGGCTAATAAATTGATACACTTTTTAAATACTCGTACTGCTGACCAGTTGATAGCGTTGAACATTCAGAACAGAATAGAGACTATTGTGAGGGTCAAGAAGGTGCTAACCATGAGGAATTTTGTCCAGACCATAGAAAGAAAGTGCCAAGAGATGCAAGCAGAGGTTTACCCAGCCTGGTCACCAGCACAGGAAAGCTGTTAAAGCAGGAGCAGTATGCATACAGGCTGCACACTTATGTACAAAATCAGATCACTGCCTCATCAAGCAACACAGATGAAGCAATCCCCCCCACAGGGAAGACTTTGTATAATAAACTGGAAGATCTATTTTACATTGAACATGAAATAAAACATCTCTTTCCAGTATGGCCGACTTATTATATATACACAGAAGCTTATGAAACATTGTTCAAATTAAGAAAACATCGGTTACCACCAGAAGAATGGTGGCAAAGCTTGCTTCATATTTTAAAGTAATTTTGATTCTCTTCATATTTTGCCTGCATGAGCAAACTTCATTATACAGCTCTACCATCAGGAAATTCAAAACCAGCAACGGATGAAATTAGCGCTAAAAAAGCATTCAAGCCAGCTAAGCAGGTGGCAGGTGACAGTACGCCCAGAACAGCTCATCAGCGTAGCGGTCATCAACCAACTTTCTTAATCAGATAGTCAACGACAAGCGGGACACCTGCAGAGGCTCATAAAACGCATTTACTTTCTCAGTTATTGTTGTGCAATTTTTTCTTCACAATAGTTATTGATTATGTCAGAGTAGATGGACACAGTTAAGTCCAGATATTTCCCTATGGGATATTTTGTAAATAACTCCTATATATACTGCTGGGGCAGATGTATTGAGGGTTGGTTGGAAGATTTTGGTTTTTGGTTCTTTAAATTATGCCAAGAGAGACTCGCTTTGTGTACCTGATGATTTCTATAATCAAAGATTGCTGAAAGCTTGGAGAATGAACTGTTTGATGCATTGTTATTGGTTTTGAAGAGTGTACGATGGAATTCTTGATCCAGGTGGATATTGGTGGCCACCTGCCAAGTCCATCTGGACCCCCATCATTGTCTCTTTCAGCATTTTTAGTTTCCTTAATTATAGCACAACTTACTATTTTTTTTTAGCAGTTTTTCGGGTCCTGAACTTCCGGAGCCGTTTTGAGGCCCTAAACGACGTTTTTTGGGGAATCCGGGGGCAACATGGTCCATGCAATGGACCGATGTTGCTTGTTCCAACAATGATAGTGCTCGAATAGATATTTCTATTGAGTTATTGTACGCGTCAAACGGAGATCATATGCTAAAGTTACGACCCCGGGAAGTTGATGTACCAACTTACCCCCAAAATGGGGCCCACAATTTGGCGTTTCATCTTCTAAGGGTTGGTTTTGGAATGTGAAGGGTTTTCCAATTGTTTCTCAATAATAAATAGGCCTTCGAGCCTCATTGTAACACAAGTTCGGAACAGTTCAGAGACATGTAGCCGCACATCTCTTCTCAGAGATAAGCTACCATCGTCCTAGCTGGTTTATTCCCAATTCTGGTTGTAAGCATATTTCGGTATTTTCCATTAATGAAATGAAGTGTTATTTCCGCTGCATCTCTTTATTTATGGTTATCGCATCTCTGTATTTATGGTCATCTCTGTAATCTATTGCGTTCCTGTTTAAATCCGGATCACTTTCGCAGACCCTAAATAGTTGAATTAGCCACTTATGTGCCTCTGTGATTACTCCTACTTCTGAATTTACCCAGATCAGATTAAGTATATGATAAATTTAACATGCATTAAGATATTCTTCGCGTAAACATATATTATTACTTGCATTCTTAAAGCAATGTAAGATATGTAGAATCATATATATACAATGTTAGACCATAAACCCTTTATTCATCATAACATAATCACATTCATTCATAACAGAAGTAAATAACCAAAACATAGATATTTCCAAAATAATCTCTTTATTGATACTTTAGTTCTACTTACATATTCTATACTACTGTGCACACTCAGCTGCAGGGGTCTGCGCACTCAACTGTGGACTCTACTCTAGGCCTCTGTGCACTTAACTACAGAGCCTCTCTTCTACACCAAGACTCTTCACTCTTCACTTCTACTGACCCATTACATTTGTCTTCATCAATATCCTAAACTTCTACTAAAAAAACTACCTTAGACTCTTTAAGACTTTCCTTTTTATACAATCCCATGGGTAGATCTACTAATGCTAACACAACTTACATAAATGAAGAGTAAAACCCTTTATGACACTTTACCATCTACTCACTCCATGATCACAACTTGTGGAGACTTTTACATTTTACATAACAAAACTTGGGCTTTTTGCCCCAAAACTTGGCCTTTTTTCCCAAAATTGACCCCAGGGAACGCTGTCCCAACAGAGTGCATGTAGTTATGAGGTATTGTACCACACCATTGTGATGGGTGGTCTCAAAGTGTGTGTATGAGGAGTGAATAGACCTCTATTTCATTAAAATCTTCCATGCCCTCAATGAGAGCATGGAAGTCATTTAAGTGCTCAGGCTAGGCCACCTCGCCTTCACCATCATACGTGATTTGTGACAAGTGATCCCAGAACTCCCTCTCGATGTGAAAGATATGTCCATTGGGCAGAACATTCAGAGGGAAAACTATAACAAACTCCATGTTAGTTGTGGGAAAATTCAAAAAAGATGATGAGGACTCAGCTTTTCATCTGGCCATCCTTCTAGCGCCAGAAATGTTGATGACGTTGGACCTGCCAACATGTCAGGGGATCTCCCTTGTAAGAAGTCCCAATTAGACCTCAAACCGTTTGGTGTAGGAGTCCGAGGAGTGGGTCCTATAGTAATGCCTTCATCGCGGTTTCACATAGAGGCATGTAATATGTCCTTATTGGTAGCATGGGTGTGATAGTTGCAATAAGTCAAGGAAGGTGCATGAGAGGTTCTAACATGCTGAGGGTGAGGTGAGTGCCCCCCTTGAAAACTTGTAATAGTACGCGGCTTGGAAGGGAACACAAGAGTGAAGATGCATCAAAGCATGGAAGGCAAGTTAGCGAGAAATCCAAAGTGATGGTTAAACCAATAGCACATTTTAGAAAGATTCATACATACTTATATAGAATAGTCCATACATGCATGCGTAAGCAAACAAGTACATATGTTATTTAGAGTAAACAAGATATCTAGAATACAATACAACATATGCATGAAACATGTTGGCTCTATTATATTAAGAAGTGTAAGTTCTAGTCATACAATACATCCATGTCCAACCACTAGTTCCGATAGTGGAATGTTATACCCACAACCGCCTACTCCTCCAAAGAGATATCCTATCTCTCCACAGTGGAGAAGCCAAGACACATTACAATATTGTCTGAGCTTTCTCTAAGATATTCCTATCGAAGCTTGGATGACCAAAAGCCTATACAATGAGTTATGAGGTAGTATTTATAGCAAAGGGTGGGGCGACCCTTAACATTCCCCTTTGAGATTGTTCATCTAACCTCACGACTCTTCAACTACTCTATGACGGTTACATTCAACTATCGATACTTGAACTTCCACTTGAGAAGAAATTACATTACAATGCACAAGTGCCCATGTGACAAAAAATGGCTTGAGAAAGCCATGCAAGACATCATTGACACTTAGATTGTTGTGGTGAGACCAACTCTTTGGCATGCGTGTGATGGTCTAAGGTGATGAGCTAATGCCAAGCTTGGTTATCCATGATGGTGTCTGTGTGCTCAATGGTGACATCTTGTTGAAGCAAACTCTTACCTTCGTTGCATCCGGGTGCACTGATATGGCTCCTCTATCTAACTCATCTGATAGCATGTGCATGGTTGTCCTGGTATGATCAGACCATCAATATGTTGATGTATAACATCTACGTTGCTCTCTAAGCATGTGTTCGTGGTCATGCACATCAACTTGCCGAGGTACATGTTCATATCCAGACATACATGCCTCTTCTCTTTGCCTCGGTGAGTGTGCCAAATGGTTGGGATCGCATGCGTGTGCACAATGACATGCATGTTTCTACATTCCCTTGCATGCGATCAACAACACTGCTCACCTTGTTTGCTCCGTGCCAGCTACTGGGATGGATCTATAAATTGTATGGGCATAGTTTCATTTGTGAGTGCATGTTGTGCGCCCTACTGTACCTATTCCTATTGCAACCCATTCTCTCGTCTATGCGGATCTTGTTCTTCCTTGAGTTGCCCCTTCAACACATGCAACTCCTTCTTTGTTCCATTCTCTACCTTTGCACGATCTTCATGTCACGCTGTCACCTCATAGCCCGAGTCTCCAAAGTTTCTTTCATCACAAGTGGATCTACTTGAGCTTGCAACTTTATTCTGCCTCTATGTTGTCAACAAACTTCCTCTTGCATTCTTTGCATCCGGTATGCTCCCTTTAGCTAATATTGATGGTGCTACTTGATGTGATGTTGCTGCCATCATATCTTGATGTCCTTGTCTCCGAACAACTCGGTGTCTCCTTGGGTAGGCAATTTCATAGACACTTGATCGACTACATCCCCAAGTGTGCTATGAATGGTGTCTTCAACTCTTCTCTCCTAGAAATTGTTGCACCTATGCTACTAAGAGGTAGATGAACACCTGCGATACCTAGAGACATAGCAACACTCATGGCAAGCAATCTGTTAGTTGAAAACCAAAACAAACTTGAGAAATGACTTGCAACATACCTATGTCACTGATCATGAAGGTTGTGTAATATCTGCCGGGAGGTCGGGAGACTAACTACCAAAAATGTGCAAGGTATAGTCTGGACTGTCAGTAGGCTCAATGACTGCTAGAAATACGTAATGCATAGTCCAGCCTGGCCTATTGAGGACTGAAACTACACAATGCACAATTTTAGTCAGCAGTGACATGCAACCAGCAAATTGCATTGCACATATTTTGGGGCCAACAGGACACTGCCTCTAAGAATTGCATAATGCATGCCAAGATGTCAGTACCTGGCTAGAATTGCACAATTTCTTCAGGGAAGGAAAAACCTTTGCTTCTAGAAATGAACAGTGCTAGCTAGGCAAGGCACGATCCAGGCCAAGGCAACCTAGTCTAGCCGACAGGTGACTAAAAACATTAGAAATGTGAATGCATGATGAGATGAGTGCAAACAAAAGTGAATGAGCATTCATGCAAACAAAAAGCGCAGGATTTAGAAAACAAGAAAGCATGCATATGTGTGAAGTGAGTCGCCGCGATAACGACCATCTGTGCAAAACAGTGTCATGCATGCAACAGTAATGAGATGCGAACGAAAAATGAAACATTTCTTCTACAAGCTAACATGCATCATGAAAACAACAAGAACTCACTAAAATTAAGTAGATAATAATCACATAAAGAGAAACAAAAAATTTGATAGAAATGCAACACAAGACATGGAAGGTGGGCTTACCCCAAAATAGCTGAGTTGAATGTGCCGACGATTCCTAGATGCAATGTGGGATGTAAAAGCTACAAGGTCGATGTGAGGAATGAGCTCTACAGTGTCTAGTTCAAGAGTTTTGATAAAATCGAAGACGTGACGGGCATGCCACAAATCTAGGAAGAGCGACACTTGGTGGGAGGTTTCTAAAATGACCCTTGAATGCAACCTCTAGCTGTTAAAAGTAGATCCCTTGATCAAGGGATGCCTTTGCATGCTGCCTTGAGAGAGGCAACCCATGCATGCAAACTAGTTTTGCTCAGTCCCGGAGGGAACCGGTCAACTCAACTGCACATGAAATAGTCTGCTCAACTGGGATGAAAAAATGTGCATTTCTGGGAGGGAGCTGGGCTGGCTGCCGGGAGGGATTATGCAATTTCTAGGCAAAGTAGCTGACTACTGGCAAGAATTTCACAATTTCTAGGCTAAGCAGTCCTACTGGGAGGAATTGCACAATTTTTCCAGTGAATAGTGATAGGCAGATTTGCACAATTCTAGAGCCGAGCAGGCTGCAGACAGAATTACGTAATTTCTGGAGGGAAGGTTGGTTTCCCTCCATAATTATGCAATTTTTTGAGGGAGATTCTCATCCTACAACTGTACCAAGTCTAGTGAAACAGCATGTGAGGGGGATGCAATAAAATCACTAAAGCTTGTGTTTTTGACAAGGCAAGACATGCTGTTGTGAAAGGTTGGTGTGGAGGCTCCAAAACAAAGCTAAGGAAAAATTTTGGAGGGTGGTTGTAGCCACTACAACATAGCCAAGGAAAACCAAATAATTATCCCCTGTGTTCTATGCATTCAAATATTGACTGCTTTATTTTGTATCATGACCAATGTGTAGAGAAGGAAGTGTCAAACTTAGAAGATGAATTGAGAAAGATAGAGGAGATGAAATTAGATGCTAGGAAACATGATGAAGAGGGTGAATCTCTTTGGAACATGGATTTTGATGGGGAAATGAGAAATGGAGTAGGGGCAGGTGTTTGGATCTCAAACTCACAAATAGGTATAGAAAAGTGACATTCTTACAAGCTAAATTTCCAATGTAAAAATAATATAGATGAATATGAAGCACTAATTTTAGGACTGCAACTTTTGAAGAGGTTGGGAGCTAAAAGTATTTTTGTACATGGTGATTATGAAATCATCATTAACCAAATTAAAGATGACTACTCGGCTAAACACCCTAGACTGAGGGCCTACAAAAATGCAATCTTAGATTTTCTCCAGTGTTTCCCAGAATATCAATTGTCTTTGATTCCCAAAGGTCAAAACATCTTAGATGATGCATTGGCTACTTTAGCCAGTAATTGTAAGATGCATTTTCATCCCAATAGAAAATATGAGGTTGAAGTGAAACACTGGCCATTTGTTCAAGATAATGTTAGATATTGGTGGGTTTTTGGTAGTGATGAGTAGATAGAAAGCTTTTTCCAGTTAAAAGGAGAGTTTGAGAATGTACATATTGATTCAGATAACTATGTAGATGATGATATAAATGAAATAGTGTTAAACGAGATTGATGACATTCCAAAAGAACTTGAGGTTCTAAAATTGAAAGACATCGTGTTTTTAAGAGATTTGGTGCCATTAAAAGAGTTTGTTGATTTCAATGATGTAGCCAAAAATCTAAAGATAAAAATTGTAGGAGCTTAGGTTGAAGACTCTAATGTAGGTACTGAGGAAAATCCTAAGATTGTAAAGTTCTCCAAGTCCTTGCCTCCCAAATAAAAATAGAAGTACATTGATCTATTAAAAGAATTTTCTGATGTGTTTTCTTGGACTTATGAAGATCCAAAAGTATATGATACAAGTATAATACAACATACCATCCCCTTCAAAGAGGACCAAAAACCCTTCAATCAGAAATTGAGGATAAATCTAGTTCTACTACCTTTGTTATAAAAGGAAGTTAAAAAAAATTATGCCAAAATCATTGTGACTTTAAGATTTTCAAAATGGGTGTCAAATCTAGTGCCAACTAGAAAGAAGATTGGATAACTAAGGCTTTGTGTGGATTTCAGGAATCTTAGCAAAGTTTCTCTCAAGGATAACTACCCTCTACCTAAAATGGACCATATCTTGTAGAAATTAGTTGGGTCTCGCATAATTTCTTTGTTGGATGCTTTCTCAAGATATAACCAAACTCTCGTACATCCTCATGATCAACATAAAACATCTTTCACAACATCTTGGGGACCTTTATGTATGTCAAGGTGCCCTTTGGCCTTATGAATGCAGGGGCCACTTTCCATAGAGAAATGGATATTACTTTCACTGATGAGAAGGATAGATTTGTTGTGATTTATTTGGATGACATTACTATATTTTCCAAAACAAATGAAGATCACCTGGTACACTTAAGGAAGGTTTTTGAAAAATACAGGAAATATGGTATTTCCTTGAAGCCCAAAAAATGTCTTTTTTGGAAGAAGGAAAGCTACTTGGTCACATTATTTAAAAATATGGTATCAGAATAGACCCTAATAGAGTTGAAGCCATAATGAAGATTGATCCTCCCAAGAACAAAAAATAAATTCAGCCTTTCATTGGTAGTATTAATTCCCTAAGAAGATTCATTCCAAGCCTGGCCAAGATCTTGAGAGAAATCACAAACATGTTGAAGAAAGATACTGAGATAAAATGGAATAGTGAGGCTAAAAAATATTTCAGTGAAGTAAAGGTAGCTTTGACATGTGCTCCTATTTTAATTAGCCCTAATTTTACTAAAGATTTCATGATTTTCTCTTTTGCATCAGAACACACAATTGAAACAGTTTTGTTGTAGAAAAACGAGGGACATGAACAACCTATAGCATTGTTCAGTAGAGCTTTAAGAGATGCCTCCTTAAAGTACAATATCATGGAAAAAAAAGCCTTTTCTTTAGTAAAGGAACTGAAATAATTCAGAGTGTATATTCTACATTTCCACATAATTGCATTTGTTCCAAGTGTTGTAGTGAAAGATATCCTCACTCAGACTCATCCAGATGGGAAAAGGGGCAAATGGATTGCAGTAATTTTAGAATATGACATTGAAATAAGGCCTAATAAACTCATCAAAGGTCAAAGATTGGCTAGGCTAATGGCTGAGTCAAATTTCCAGGCACTGGACATAAATTTTATAGTTGCACTTGATGAATAGGAAGAGTTGGCAACTCCACAGGTATCAGAAGCATTTGCTACATCTCCTTGGTATGCAGATATTGTCTATGTTTTACAAAATTTACAAGCTCCTCCTAGTTTTAAAAACACCAAAGCTAGATTCTTCAAGTTAAAGGTTATGAAATTATGCATTTTAGATCAAGCTGTGTATTGGAAAGATACTCGAGGTATTTTTATAAATTGTTTATTGAAGGATGAAGAAGATAGAGTCATGGAAGAATTTCATCAAGGGGACTAGGGAAGATATTTATACTAGAAAACCACAACCAAAAAGATCCTAAGCATTTTTTTTACTGGCCTACCTTGTTTGTAAATGTTCATAAGAGAGTTTCAACATGCCATCAATGCCAAATCTTTGAAGGAAAGAGAAAACTTTTTCCCTTACCTTTAAAGCCCATTTCAGTGAAGGTTCCTTTTCAACAATGGGGTTTAGATTTTACTGGAGAAATACATCCATGATCTTCAGCTCAACATAAATGAATCCTTGTTGGGCTTTCAATTTGTCATAATTTTATTGATGGAAACATCTGTTTTCACATCATTCCATTCACCCATTGTCATCATTTTAAACCATATTCTTCACATACATGTTTACATGGTTTATTATTATTATTTCCATTATTTTTAGTTAATTAAGAATAATTTTGCATGGTTTTACTAATGTTAGTTTAATAGGTTTAAGTTACTACAATTTTGTTAATTTTTCGTAGCTATTTCCATGGTTGAGGTAGTAACACCATTCGAGAAGGAAATTTGACACGTGTACTTGGTTTCTCGAAGCTCCAATATGGATTTGTATTGATCAAATTCCACCCAAGTTGCACATGTGGACCTCCATAAAAAAAATCAAGGGAAAAACGTAGCAGTTTTGACTAGTCAACTTCAAATGCATTTTCTAAGAAAATGTAAGTGAAGTTTGGAAAAAAAACGTGGGTTTTGTTTAGAACAAGCCCAATTACGCTCCATATGTGCAATTTTCTCAAATGCATTACCATTTGAGATATTTTAGAAGTTATTTGGAGCCTTATTTTGTAGATTACGTGGATATATGGTTTCTCAAATTTTCATTTAATGAACAGTCATCAAAAAGGCCTGAACGAGTTGTTATTTAGCAAATTCATGGTATAGAGATAAGTTTGGTCAGATATGGGTTGATCTTTAATTCAAAAATCCATGAAATTTCATTTGATTTGATCTCATGACAAAAACTCAAGCAAGAAGATTATGAGTTTGTTAATTGTCTCAAAATACTATAACTTGCAGTCCCTTGAATGAGATGGATGATCATAGATGTCAAGGATCATCATATTTTGTAATTGTTGTTGCTAATTGAAGGAGAAGAACTCTATTTTTTTTTCCATTGAATGTAATTTGTTAACATGTTGTAGCTCTTAATGAAATTGGTGATTTAAGTCTCTTCTCTTGATTTGAGTTTTCAACACCTTCAAGTTCTTAGGAGGGCCCCTTGGAGATTTGTGAGAATAGTATAGATGTTTTCTATTTCTTTCATATTCTCATGAATGGTTTGCTTTACATAGATTAATTGTTTATTCATATCATAGATTAAAAACTCATGCTTTCCATAGATTAAATGTTTATGCTTTCTTAGATTAAAAATGTTCATGATTCCATAGATTAATGTTAGTAAGTTTTAGAACAAAATGTCCATGCTTTCATAAGATAAAATCTCATGTTTTCATACATCAATAATATTTATGTTTTTTTTTTTTTCTAGTTTAACATTAATTTCCTTTCCAAAAACTTAGTACTTTCATAGTTTATATTAAAGAATATAATGAATCTAATTTCCCTTTGAAGTTTCCAATTTTTCATAAATATTGAAAGTTAATCTCCTAGAACATACGGTGTAGTGTACATCGTAAGCTCATGTACCTAGATTGACATATAAATGCAAGTAATTTCACAATCAATTAAATTACCCAACAATCCTCACACCTATTGACTACTTCACCAAATGGATTGAAGCCATTCCAATGAGATAAGATACCAATTATGCAATCATTCAGTTCTTAGAAGGTAATATTCTTTCCAGATTTGGATGTACACATAAAATAATTACTAACATTGTTGTTGCTTTCAAATCAATGAGAATGATTGATTTCTACCACAAGTATCACATAAAGTTAGGACACTCTACTACTTACTATTGTTGGCATTATAATATATGTGTTGTACTTGATGGAAACCCACTTGTAGCAGAACAACTCACTTGTATATGGTAATTAGATGAATCTAGAGAAGACATATCAGATGTGACAAAATGCAGGAATCAATTCAGAAGTAATATATAATGACAACTCTCTCAGATGATAGATCACAGTACAATAGGTTAACAACAAAGAATTACAGATCAGTCTTCACATAACGAAGAAAGAGAGGTATATGCAGGTTCAACATTGACCAAGCTGCGTATACATGCATGTTCACTGTATACAAGTCGTGTATATGTACACACACACTTTCACAAAAAGAAAAGTGTGTATACCTTGGAAAACTAATTTTTTGGTCCGAAGCATTTGGTCCATGGTATTTTTATCCATGGTATTGGTCCAATGTATCTGGTCCGAGGTATTGACACTAGGTATTTGGTCCAAGGTATTGGTCCTAAGTGGTTTTGGTCCATGTTATTGAGAAAGGCCTAAAAATATAAAAGGAGGAGAAGATCATTAGGCCAAGGTGTGCAAGTATCGAATATTTGATCAAGTGTGAGATCAGTATGCAAGTTATTGGGTTATGGTGCATTGCTAGATCTGAACCAAGGATGAACCTTAGTGCATGATGAGAGATTAGATCTAATGATGGATCGGGATCTTAAGGCTTAAAACGAACTATCATTATGTGTTTTTTCTCATGTATATTCTAGATCTAAATACAGACGCATATATTATTCTATAAATGATATGGTCTCGGTATAATCAACTTTGGAATAGTTGAAGAACTCTGAATTAATATTTGCAGATGTATACATTGGTTGGCTTTGAGAAAAGTGTGTATACATGCAGGTTCGACACATGGAAGTAGCATATACCTTATAAAATATGTTTTAGTTCCTTCTGTTTGTTGTTGCAGAGTTCTGGGTTCTAGTTTGGGATCTGGTTACTATATTATGGTGACAATATTATGAATGATCAGATTGATGGGTTGTCAAAGTGATTGATTGATTTGGTTGTGGTTGGTTCAAAAGGTGATTGGTTGATGTGGATGTATTTGATGATTGAATTACTGTTATGATGTTGTTGATGGATCCAATCTGAAAATTTATGAAACGTGGTCCCTGGAGGAAGAGAGAAGGTCGTAGCCTTCTGTAGGTCGATGCCTATGTACCAGCAAACATATCGGGTAGTACAAGAGCTAGGGGGTTGTAGCTCCCTTCCAATAGTAGCTGGAAAATGAAAGAAGGTTACACCCTTCTGCAGGTAGAAGCCTGCATACTGGTATAAGTCTACCTCAGTACAAAATTGTAAACAGATTTTTCTTATTATTAAAAGAAGACAGAGATGACAACAACTGGTGGTTTTTACCCACATTGGGTTTCCACCTTATATCTTGGTGCTCATGTGAGATGCTTATGCTTTATTATGCTTTTAATGCACTATCTAATTAATATCTGACATACTGGTTAAAGTTCAATGCATGATAAATTGGGTAAATAAAAAGTTCTTTGCATATACGTTGGTTGCTTTAATAAAAATTGCGTGTACACACTGGTTCACTTAGATAAAGTAGTGTATACAAATCTACCTATGGAATGAAATATTACTGAGTTACTAATATTGATTCACTACCCCTCTCAGTATTATTTCCAACAATTAGTATCAGAGTAGGTCCTTCAAAAGAAGCTTGATCGCTTGAAGGAAGATCCATCATCATGAGTAATCAAGAAAGCAGGGGATCCATCAGACTGCCAATCTTTGATGGGAGCAA
Source organism: Pinus taeda (assembly GCA_000404065.3). Lineage (NCBI taxonomy): Eukaryota > Viridiplantae > Streptophyta > Pinopsida > Pinales > Pinaceae > Pinus > Pinus taeda. The sequence goes on along the minus strand of APFE031673013.1, from coordinate 6,718 downwards.
CTTTGTTTATTGGAAGATAAGAACCACAACATACCTTCAATCACTTGGAAGAGATGTCTTGGAAATCGTGGAAGGAGGATATACATTTCCATCAACAATTCCTACAGATATGGTAGGAAAAAAGCAATATGAAACCAATGCCAAGGATGTCAACACATTATTGGGAAGTTTGTCACAATCAGAGTTTGTCAAGGTTATGCAGCTCAAATCATCCAAAGAAATATGGGACAAAATCGTTCTAAGCTACGAAGGAGACTCTCAGGTAAAATGTGCTAAACTACAAACTCTCATAATTCAATATGAAACTCTTAAGATGCACAATGATGAAAGTATTGTTAGTTACTTCTTACGTATAGATGAGGTTGTTAATTGCATGAAAAATATAGGTGAAGAGATAAAGGAAGTTACCTTAGTTGAGAAAGTTTTAAGATCCTTGTCTGCTAAATTTGAATCAAAAGTATCTGCCATAGAAGAAAAACAAGATCTACAGACTATTACTATGACATAGCTTCACGGAATCTTAACTTCTTTTGAGAGGAGAAAAGGAGGCCCATTAGATATGAGAGAAACCGCATTTAAAGCTTCAGCAAAAGGAAAAGAAGAACTTAATGAATCAGGACATATTTCAAAAGAAGAAGATGAAATAAACTTTATCAAGAAGCTTCAATGCGGTTTCAAAAGATTTAGAGGTAAACTACCTTTCAAATGTTTTGCCTGTGTTAGAGTCAGTCATCATGATTCCAAATCTCCTCATAAAGATAAATATGATAAAGGGAATGAATATGCAAAATGGAATAGAAAACAAAGTAAAAAGAGCTACTATACTCATGAAGATAGTGATGGATTATGAAATAGTGATGAAGATGAAAATAGTAATGACTATAGACTTCTAATGGCTTATGAAGATGATAAATTTTTGGATGCTTTAGAAGAAGATGAACTTCATGAAGAAATTTCTAAACTCAAAATCTGTTTAGAACAAAAGAATATGATTATAGATACCTGGACATATCAACTTGCTAAAAGAGAAAAACACAATGAAAAACTAGAATGTGAAATTGTGGGTCTAAGAAAGGATCTCGAGAAAACAAAATCTCTCAATTTTAGATTTGCTAAAGGAACAAAAACCTTATATGAAATTATCAAAGCGCAACATTCTCATCTGATAAAGATAGGTCTTCGATAAACTGAAGAAGCACCTCAATCAAAGAAGCCATCAACCTCCACTAAAAGCTATATTGATACAGCAAAGAATAGTGAACAGTATGACAATCATCAGCAAAGGCATAAGGCAGATCACCAGGTAAATCAGGCTCAGTTTGCTCCAAGGATAAACAGAAGTCACACCCAAACTCAGGTAAATCATACTCAATTTGTTTCAAAGATGAATAGAAATTACAATCACCAGATCAATAGATTTGATAATCGCAACAACTTCTTCAATGGTCAATGTTCTCATGTCATAATTTTGGACACAAAGCTACTCAATGTGTTGCTTACAAAACCATCATGACTAGAGAAGCATGAAATCAAAGGAATATGACAGGGATCAAGAAAAGTTCCTATAATAACTTTTCTCTTCCTGAAAATGAAATAGAATGCTCAATCTGTAACAACTTTGGCCATGAAGAATCTGAATGCAGGAGTAAATTTTGGCAAATATCTCAAAAGGAGAAAACTCCATTAAATCCCAAAACATGGAGAAAGAAAGAACCGCAAATAGAAAGATGTGGTATAGCCTTGTATGTAGAAGGACAAGAAAACCAGTGGTACATCGACAGTGGATGCTCAAAACACATGACAGGTGACAAAGAAAAA
>APFE031673010.1:56366-71514 GCA_000404065.3 Pinus taeda | reverse complement strand
TTTAGATTATTTTTCATAGTATTAAATGTAATAATATATAATATTAATATAAACATATTGAAATGAATTGAGTTGTATTTAAAATTAAAGAAAAAAAGTATTGAAACATTTTCATTTATATTTATGAGTAGGTATAATACAATATTTATATACATTGAAATTTTCGACTTTTTTTTCCCATGCTATGTTGAACGTAAGTCGGGGAAAACTTCATTGTTGAATAGAAGGATGGTCTTTTCGAAAGAGGAATTCTGCTTAGGAATGTGCGAGAGGTGATTGATTTTTTATGGCTCATGGCACAATTTAGTCCCTCCACAAGTGTCTCCCATCCTCAACCTCTCCCCTCGAGATTTGAAAAATCCCATGTGAAATCTTAGAATCCTTGCTACGTAGTTTCTTCTATGTAATTGTGGAAATTAAACACCTAAAGTTAGTTTAAAAAAATATTAAAGCCCATGCCCCCAACAATAAAAATGTCGAAGGGGCCAATGGTGTTGTTTCTCCTTATGAACTCATACAATTGAACCTCTAAAAAAAACCAACAACCATTATTACACAATTAAAGGAACTAACCGCTCTACTACTACTATCTATTTATCTTGAAACCAATAGCTGTCCATTAGGATCGCTCACTTTCTATAGTAAACTTAAGTTTCATTCTTCCATGCAATTGAAAATACTACAAATTTTATCTATACTATGTATTCAATTTGAAACCAATATCTATCCATTAAATCCACTCACTTTTTTTAGTAAATTAAATTTTATTTTTATAATATCGCAATAAAGAATTAACTTGTAAATATACTTATTTACCATAAAAAGGATTGGTATTTGTTAGTAAGTGAGAATGGTTGCAATAACTTGTGAATATTGTTCTAGTAGAAGTAAAAAATCGGCGAAAAGGGCATTCTAATGCGTTGTATATCTTTACTCACCTATCATTTCATGATCATCTCCACCTCTTCCACTATTGGGTAATTTTAGACATGTTTCCTTTGCAACAAATACCTAAATGCCTAGTATGGCTCAAATAATCTAGTTTACGGTGATGATTTTGTTATTGTTCAGGGCGTGAATTTAAGATTTTGATATAGTAGCGCACCTATATCCTAATCTTATTTTCGTCTTACCAACTCTTAAAGTTATGGAGTCATATTTCATATTTCCTTTAGCGTGGTTCTCTCAAGCGTGCTAGAATACTCTACTAAAATTTTAGGATATTGTTTACATCAAATAATTTATACAAATTAATAATTTTTTCTTCACCAAATAATTTATAAGCAGGTTACAATTGTCATAGGATATTGTTGCATGTTTTTTTTTATAAAATTATAGATTATGTTTTTTCTTTGTCAAGCTGACAAGTAGTCACACTGGATTTTTCCTTTTTGCATTGCCAAGTTGGCAGGTAGTCATGTTGGTAGGAGTAATTAATTCCATTAAAAATCAGTGATTAATCCTTTGCGTTCCTAGATGGGTTGAATCACCCTAATTGATACAAAGACATTGATGCAAAGTTGTTCAACAAATCCATCCAATATCTTCATATCGTATTCTAAATAGTTTGAATTTATATAACTCTTTAAATATATTTATCTCTTTTAGATCACAAATGCTACCTTGAGGCCCTTGTTTCAATGGCCAAGTCGAATTTGGAATTATTTGCTTGGTTTTCCTTCCACGTCGAATTTGGAGGTATTTTCTTGGTTTTCTTGTTAGAACAGAAATAATGGCATACATTTAAGCTACATTTGGAGTAAATGAAACGTTTCCTATCTATATTTTCCATTTGTGTAATTTTTTTCAGGACTTTCTTTTCAATCCATCATTGTTTTCTTCTTGGCCAACTATCAATATTAATTTCACCTCCATTAGTTTGAAATATGGCCTCCAAAATCTGCACATGAAGAGCATATTGTATGACCAAATAAAAAGGGAGGAAGAAGAATTTCAAGGGAAGGGGTTTCTCTAACACACCTCTTGGAACTCGGGAAGTGACTGATAGGGGAACTTGACTCTCTAGGTGAGAATGGGTTCTACGAATCACATTATTTAAGTTTAGCTTTTGGTTGGATTGACTTATAGGGATTTGAATAATGAAACTTTTTGTTCTGGATCAAAAAACACATCTTACATCATATCCTAAATCTGCATGGAAACCACTGGATAAAAATCATCTAGGTAGTAATAGAGAGGTTGCAGTTCATATACAGGTTAAACTACGAGTTGTAATGGAGATTCTGGAGATTTAAATTCATGCTTGGTTATCAATGTACCTAGTTCTTAGATCTAGAAGACTAATTTATCTTTACCACTTAATAGAATTAGATATATCTGGAATACTAATTTATCTTTATCACTTAACAAAATTAGATGTCAAATGTACATTACATGTAGATATTTTGGCGTTCTAGCTCTGTAAAAGGACTAGAACTTTGATAGTTTTCTTTGACACCCTTGTTTCTAATAGTGTGGTGCATCTTTGTTTACTCTATTCACCTATCCACTTAGTTTCCAAAACATATAATTGTTGTTAATTGAGTCATGTATAGGCTTGTGACAATAAGCATTGTTTCTCCCCATTTTGTTGAAGCTATTAATGCATCTAAGGAAGCTCCTTGGATTCTTCCTATTATTTACAAGAGATGAATGGTGCAGTATAAGTTATTACATGTAGGATATATAGAGATATATATTTTGCACAAGCAATGACCCTAACATTGTTCATAGTATTTATCTTACTTTACATAAAAATGAAATTCTGCAATTGAGGCTATTTACAGCTATTCATAGGTAAACATATCTAGCTTAGGAAAACACTATGCATGTGCAAAATTCACTTGATTAGCATACAAAACCCTTTTAACCTGTTGTCTTAATCCATACACTATGATATTACATATGCTAGCCCCAAATTTCATCATAGACATAACCCCTTGTGGCCTCTTGGTGTGGATTTCTTGGAAAAGCGGCAACAATAATCCTGCCCAATTAATCCATATGCTAGTTGTAATGTAGAGGAGACTTAAATTGATCCCTATACTAATTATATTAATTAGTTGTAACCAACGAACAGTCTTGCGTATATACACATATTTATGGTATGGTCCTTATATATGATACTGCCGATTTTCATGTTCTAACAGGGAGCATGTTTCAGAGTAAATTTTGTAGCATATAGATATATGAAAATCAACAATGTTGCATTAAAACTTATTCAATGAAAACATGGGATTTATTTTCATATAAAATAAACCATTAGAGTTAATTTCAATAACAAAAGTTATCTCCTTTAATACATTCCAATGTTTCTCATACTAGCACACAATGCAACCTGGGAATAAGCATAAGGTAATAAACTAAAGTGCTATGTAGGTGTTATGCACAAAGCCCTTAAAGAACCAGATCATATTTGTAACCTTATGCTCCAAGAGTAAAATGGGATATAGTTAGTTCACATTTATATATAGAGGATTTATATTAAGTCTAGTTGTATTATTAAGCCTGTGAAAAGGCAGACAATGTCTATTCATATAAAATTTTATGTTACTACCCATGTGCACTATTGAAATTGAACCACACTCCACAATGTCATCATGTAAAATCACACACGGTGCATCATTCTATTAGGAAAAGGTAACATTTAGTATTGATGTTAGTATTCATACAAATAGTTTTGATAGACTTAAGCATCCCAGTTAATGTGATACCTGACACTATAGTGATTAGGATGGGAATTGGGTCTCAGTCCACTAGTCTAGCAATGATTTTCCCATTTTAGTCATGGTTTACTTACAACACATTCTAGACCTACTACATTACATATAACATACATTGCATGAGAAACCATTAAAGACAAGATGTGGATGAAAATGACAGTCGAGTTTATCCAAGGAGATGTTAGGGATAGGGTCATTATAAACCATTAATAAATTATATGTCAACGAATTGGAGCATGTCCAAGACTGGAACAAAATTCTAATAAGCCTTGAGTGTATTCCCAATCCGCACATAAAAAATATCTTTTCAGATGTACTAGGTTGTGGGACATGTAAATAAAAAAATAAAACCAAGATCACGGGACATGTATTCCAAGTTGAATGTTGGGAAAAACATAGTCATGGGGATCATTTGTGATTAAGTAATGGCTATGGAAATTGGCGAAGGAATTAATAAAGGAAAAGTGGCAATAATTGTCATTTTAGTTATGAAAACAAAGGAAAATAGGAGAAAAGGGATATGAAGGGTCACATATTTGCATGAGAGGGAAATTCAAGGAAAAATGAAGAAAATAGAGGCCTCAATGATAAAAAGGCTTTTGAGGATCAATGCACAACCTCTTGTCAGTTAAGTTTTGGAGCTCTCTTCTATTATCTCATTCACTCATAGTCTTGCACACTTAGAGAATTCTTGGAGCATGCTTGGATCATTCTAGTATTCACTTGGATTTGGAGAAAGAAGGAAAAAAGAAAGAAAGAAAGTGAAAGCGAATAGCTGGATCAACAACTATAGCTGCATATATTTTCATGTAACAAGTTGTTTGTGTGTTTTCCTTTGTGATTTATGGATGCATGGTGTATGCATGTGATTATTTGGTTATTTTTTGTCATTGGTAAGGAGGGTTTCCCATATTGACAGTGGTTTTAGCCTTCCCTTTCCATTTCCTAGATAGCCATGGTGTTATGTTTTTTTCCATTTGATGGTTTTCTAGTTAGTTCTCATAATTCCTTATGGTCGTGGGTTGGAACAAACTCTCTGGAATCACTGGAAATCCTTGGGTTGGGTTACTAGTCTTAGAGCCTAGGTTGGGAAAAACACTCTGGAGCCCTTGGTGGGTTGAGTTACTATTACCTAGAGCCAGGTTGGATAAACACTCTGGACCCTTGGAAGGTTGTGGGTTGAATAACTAGTTCCTAGAGCGCTAGAAAACTTGGTTAGAGACTGATCTAGTTGGTGTTAGTGATGTTTGAGCATGAGTTGGAATCACTAGTTGAGATTTGAGGTGGTTTTGCCTCTAGAAGCCCTATTTTGGGTTTTTTTCATTTATTCCAAGGGATCCCACATTCACTCTTGGAATATGGCACAAGGGTGATCAGTTGAAAGAGATATTTGGTTCAACCTAATCTATGGTCGGGTCATACATGGAAGTCCCTAACTTGGTTGGAATTCTCATATGTTAATAAGAGATATTTTTATACGATGATTCATGTATAATTGTTGGCATTATGTTGGTGATATTATGGTTGGGTTTCCATGTCTTATATGGTAGTTATTTTCTGGTTATATATTGTTCATATGATGTGTATCTTCTATGTCTCTTGTCATGAATTATTTAGCTATTAATCGGTTAATGAACGTATGGAATAATAAGTCGTGTTGCAGCTATGTGGAGAGGGAATCGGGCCTTCTCAATGATTCTCAGGTGAGATTATTGAATTAATTAACAAATATGTATTTATAACCTATAGGCACTATGTACACAAAATGTTTGTAAAAATGAGTAATTTGGACCTCCAACTTCCTGGGTTCATAACTTTGGCATACGATCTCCATTTGATTATCATAATACCTTGTTTTGAATATCTCCACAAGAAGATCGAAAACAAATTAGAAAAGTTTGCTGGCACATTTCCAATTTCTCTATTTTCCCTTAAAATGTCATTTAGGCCCTCTAACTAGTCTCGGAAGTTTAGAACCCAAAAAATTGCCAAAAAAAATAGAAATTTATGTTAAATTTTAAGGAGACGAAACTGAAAATAAATAGTGTTGGGTCAAGTTGGGTTGATAACAATGTGATCATGTGTCACTAGGTGGTTGCAGTGAGTTCTGGATATATGGACCCAATTTTCCATATGTGTGTATTTGAAATTGGGTCTCACATAGTAACTCACATCTTCCTGTTTACCCTAGTGAGTATGTTAAAGTGGGTAAATATGGGGTGTGTTGGTTACAGGGTTGTATCAAAGCTTCCATGTTAACACTTGGGCTAGATGGGCTAGGTGTGATTGTTATGCATGCATGTTATTTATTGATATGTTAGTTATGCATGCATTGTAATTGTCACTGTTGTGGTCTTGTGTCGCTATGATGTTGATGTTGAGATAATTGATATGTTGATATATCTATATATATATGTGTGTGTGTGTGTGTGTGTGTGTGTGTAGATACATATACATATACATACACATACACATACACATACATATACATATTTATTGATATGTTAGTTATGCATGCATTGTAATTGTCACTATTGTGGTCTTGTGTCGCTATGATGTTGATGTTGAGATAATTGATACGTTGATATATCTATATATATGTGTGTGTGTGTGTGTGTGTGTGTGTGGTGTGTGTGTGTGTGTGTGTGTGTGTAGATACATATACATTACAGTACAATCAATACAACACACACACACACACACATGTGTGTGTGTGTGTGTGTGTGTGTGTGTGTGTGTGTGTGTTATGCATGCATTGTAATTGTCATTGTTGTGGTCTTGTGTCGCTATGATGTTGATGTTGAGATAATTGATACATTGATATATGTGTGTGTGTGTGTGTGTGTGTGTGTGTGTGTGTGTAGATATATGTTGTGCTAATATGAATTGATAGTGCAGACGAGATAGCATCTGCTAATCTTCACTAAGGTATGTTTGATCATGTTTATATTTGGCTTATCTGACATGATATGTTTACAAGAGTATATCATAGATGACAAGAAATATGGTGGATTATACTTCACATGAATCTCCTTATAGATCCGATGAACAAAAAATAGAAGATTACTCTCTTGACATAGAAGATACCTTGAGAAGTTTAAAGGTAGAAATCAGAAGTTATGAAGAAGATAATGACAAGATCATTATGGCACATGAAAGGCTTACCAGTGCTCAAGAAAATAAAGCAGAGGTCAATGTATTGATCCTTCAAATCTTATCAGAATTTCAGATACATGGATAACCATGGATCAATTATGAATAGGATGAAAGGAAAAATTGGGAATATGGTAGCAAGTCTCATGGATGGCACAGGTCAAACAAGGATGACATAGTTAGAGGTGGTAGATGGATGGATAAATCTGACATGAGAGGTAGTGGTTATGGGTTCTATTATAGTTTTGGATCAGATAGAAAATATGGTTATCACAGTTATCATCCTTATAGGAAAATTTAGAATAAGTACTTGTCCGATGAGTTCAATAAATCCAAGCCTCCTACCTTTGATGGAGATTTGAATAAACTAGAAGATGCAACATCATGGCTTCTTGGGATGAAGAAGTTCTTCGAGTTGCATGATTATACAAAAAACATGAAGTTCGATATATTTATTTAAAGTCTCAAAGGGAAATTAGATATATGTTGGGAAGATGTGAAGCATGTCAGGGGTATCAAGATAGAGGAGTTGAGCTAGCATCTATTAAAGAGAGCTTTCACGAATAAGTACTTGTTAGAGAGATACTATGATGGTAAGTCTAAAGAGTTCTATTAGTTTAAGATGGGATCTATGAAAGACAGATAATATATGACTAAGTTTCATGAGTTTTTGAGGAATTTTCCATATCTTAAGGATGAAAAGATGAAGGTTAAAAGATTCATTAGTGGATTTCCATTTTCATTTGTAGATCAGATTAATTATGATTAACATCAATAATTAGAGGAAGTCATTGGGAAATTGATGCATTTTTATGAGCAGTATAAGAATAAGTTGGAACCTAAGCAAGTTGGAAAGGTAATTACAAGACTAAGGGAAAGTGTGATAAGAAGCGAGGAGGACCTCAAGATGTAGGTAACAAGGAGAACATAGCTTCGTAAAGGAAGTTCAATGCAGCTGACAAAGGACGAGGATTTCAATCTGAGGAGTAGAACAAGGGTGATGGAAGGAAGCCTTTTCAGTGTTGGACTTGTGGCAAGGATCATCATAAGAGAAATTTTCGACAACATCATGGTGGCAGACCTCAAATTTACAGTGCTCAGGAGGCACAGATAGTTGGGGATGTTGGACAAAGAATTCCTTGGATTTATACAACATTGGATAATAATCACGTTTATCATTAGGTATCTATTATCAATATGGAAGGTAAAATTTATGCTTAAGTTGTTTCTATTTTATTTATCCTGGATCTAGTTATATTTATGTTATTCCTAACCTGGTGGATAAGTGTGGATTGAATAAAAAGGTGCATGAAAAGTCTTGGTTCGTGCAATTGGCTATAGGGACCAAGAAGAGAGTTAAACATTGGGTGAGATCTTGTGCATTTGAGTTGAATGGTATTCCTATATCAACACTTGTGAATGTGTTTCCATTGGGATCATACAACATGATTTTGGGAATGGATTAATTGTACCTTCATAGGACAATTTCTATGATAATGCTATTGAGTTCTTGGATGACAATCGAGGCCAGAGAATGTTATGGGGTAAGAAGAAGCCTACATCAATCAGAATGCTTACAACTATGGAGGAAAAGTGCAGTAGAAAGAACGGATGTGTATTATTTTCAATTCAAATTTCTAGTGACAAAGGGAAGGATGTTGAGGATACATAATTCTTGAAAAGGTATATGGTTTTGTAGTAGTTTTAGAATGTTTTTCCAACAGAGATCTTAGAGTTATTGCCTCATAGTGAAGTGTACTTTTTTATTAATGCGATGTTAGTGTCCAACCCTAACTCCCTTATTCATGTAATAAGCCTCATCAGAGTCATAGGTAGTTATTTGAGTCAATAAAGCCTGTAATAGGTAGTTCGCATTAATAATAATTGTTAGTGGTCGACCCTCATTTTATAAAAGGGACCACAATTAGCTATAAATGGGCCATAGTTATTAAATAAAGTGGTTAACCTATGTTATGCAAGGGACCACTAGTATTTATGGTTTTAGATGTCATAAATCTATAAATAGCCTTAGATAGCAAGGGAAGAGGTATCAAGTCTTATTATAATTGAGTCATGCTCTGCTGAAGGTTTCCACCTCGAAGAGGCAAGTGAAAACTATATCTTGCTTCTGAATAATAAAATATATTTGTAGTTTATCTAATTTCATGTGATATTTCTATGTTTCGGTCTATATTGTTTCATATTTCTAGTATTATGGTTTTCTCACAATTCAAGTGCATAACAAGTCGTATCAGATCACTTTCGAGGGCCAGATGTACCTCCAATTTTTGCAGAATTATTTTTAGGCTAGAGATGTGTTCCAATGTCTTTAAACCACGAGATCTATTGATCACATAAAATTTTGTATTTTGGGAGGCATGAACGTAGGAACTACAAGATGTGGTCACACTTGTCATGGGTAACCCTTCAAGCAGTAGTGCATTAGATAGAACCGTGCACAGACTACATTTCCACGTACCCTTGGGTATATCAGAATCAACCCTAGGGTAACCTTAGATAATTTGTCGTCCATCTTGCTACTACAGTACACTGAGAACAACACTCAGGGAGATTAATTGTGCATACAATATGATAGTCAGGTAGTACAGCTAAGGGTACAGTCAATCCTCCTTAGTTAGCACCCTGAAATATTGGGTCGAGTACTATCATTGGACACCTACATATATTGTGATATATAGCACCTAGCACTCCTTTGAGACCATAGTTCCCTCAGTTATTTGAAGATCGTCCCTTACCTTTTCTTCTAGATCAAATTTGATTGTCAAGGTTTGACTGTCGTTGTCCAGATCAGATCCAACAGTTGGGGTTATGTTGTTGTCATACATATCAGATTCAATAGTTGGGGTTTCAAAGTGAAAATCAAACTCTTTGTGCATTGAGGTTTTTAGCCACCATAATCCAGATTATATTGTCGCAACACATTCTGCAGTACCAAGACCTTGGGGTTTCCGTTAATACAGTCCAGGCCCGATTTTCATAGGATATTTGGTAGTATCAAGCTATCTGGAATTTATTTACTGTAGTATTGATTAGCTGGGAGTAAGACTCCATTCGAAGTAAAAACAAAAAATAAAAAATCTAAGGCCATCTCGAGACACTTGCAAGATACCCAGCCCATAAGATTCAAGATGATGAGTTGGTCGTCATGGTACTATTCACTTGTAAGCCCCAATTTGTAGGTGATCCCAAATTTTTCCTGGCACAGCTTCAAGTGACCCACATCAGTAGACTCCTGAGCTTTCCCTCTTTCCAAGCATACTACTCTTAATTACGCTCAAAATTTGACCAGGGCTAGTGTATGCTCGATACGAGGTCTCAAGTTATGGAAGTTATATAGATGCCTCATGAACCCATGCAGGAAGAAAATAGTGTTGATCCACATATAAAAGGAGAATCTAGCCATCACATTCATTTCTAGGGGATCACCAATATTCAAACCACTGGAAACCGAAACTAGACATGTGTGAATTTGAGGGCTCTAACCCCGCAATATGGGTGGCACAAATGGAACAATATTTCCTCCTTAATAATATCTAGGAGGATGGAACTAAAATACATTTGGGATCCATTTACTTGGACCAAGAGAGATCGCAAGGGTGGAAGTGGCATCAAAAATGTTATCCAAGGAGGCCAACTTGGAACATGTTTTCAAAATCCATTTGTGACTACTTTGATTGGAAATATCAATTTTTGGGTCTTCTCACTAAGTTTAGGAAAACAAGTATAGTAAGGCACTACATTGCAGCTTTTTAAACATTGGCCATCAAAACTAAAGGACTAGGAGATGCCTTTTACTTGAAATGTTTCATCAATGGTTTAAAGGAAGCCATCCAAGCCCATGTCTGGATGCATCACCCAACTACTTCATTGGACACATGTCACGAGGACTTAGATGTAGAAATCACCATAAATGCCCAGTCCAATCATCCAAATTTTGTCACAAAGGCACGTCCCACCCAAGCTATGACCCCCACCCAAACACTTAAGGTTCAAAAGATGTCATCAGTAGAAATGGCCAAAATAAGGAAACAAGGACTCTGCTACTATTGTGATGACAAGTACTCCATAGGACATAAACGCAAGGAACCAAAATTCTTTGAAATTGATGCTACTAAAAACAACTCAATTGATGAAGCTCCATCCACTGAAGTGTCTGAGGAAGAAGTAGGTGAACCCCAAACATATTCATAAAATGATCTCACACCTGTGCCAAATGATCCAGTTATATCACTACATGCCTTGGCTAGAATTTATTTGCCCCAAACTCTCAAAATTTGAGGTTTTATTAATCATCGACCAATACTGGTGTTGATTAATAGTGATATCATGCATACCTTTATCCATAAGAGAGTAGCAGAAGTTGTTCATTATTTTGTATGGGCGGTATATATTTTCCAAGTCCTTATCACTAATGGGGCGACCATGAAATGTGAAGGATGTTGTGAAAACAATAAGCTTCAGGTGGGGGATTATCACCTAAAAACCCACATGTTTTCCATTGAAATGGGTGGTTGTGATAGTTTCCTTGGTGTTGAATGGCTCTGCACACTAGGCCTTATCAAAATGGATTTCCAAGAGTTATATATGAGCTTTAAGCAGAACAACCACACACATACATTGAGCGGACACCATGCAGGTGCTCCTACTATCATCAACTCGCATTGAATGGAGAAGCTTTTAAAAAAGGACCATCATGGGGTAGTAGCCCAATTTAAATCCATCCAGGTCATTAAATCCACACCTCCTCATATTCATCCTGATATGCAATAGGTATCAGATTTCCACCAGTGGGTCTTTAACAAACCTAAGGAGCTCCTGCCCTTTAGGGGTGAACATCATCATAACATCCCTTTGCTCTCAAGTGCCTAACTGCCAAATGTCTCCCCATATCGATATCCTTTTGCACAAAAGAATGAAATTGAAAAAATCATCAAGGAACTCCTCAATGTTGGTGTTATTCATCCCAACACTAACCCTTATTCATCTCCAGTGGTCATGGTTCTAAAGAAACATGGAGAATGGCACATGTGTCCCAGCTTTAGGGCCCTTAACAAGCTCACTGTCAAGGAAAATTTTCCTATTTCATTGTTTGATGATATGCTTAATGAATTGCATGGTGGTAAATTTTTTACCAAGCTAAACCTTCGCTCAGGCTATCACCAAATACGCATGAAGGAAGTTGACATTCCCAAGACAAACTTCCACACTCATGAAGGCCATTATGAATTCTTAGTCATTCCATTTGGTCTCTGTAATACTCCATCCACTTTTCAGAGCCTCATGAACCATCTTCTGAAACCATATCCTAGAAACTTCATCCTGGTCTTTTTTGATGACATTATCTTCTACATCATAACAAGGGACAAACACCTTCAACATGTTGACAAGATTGCAATTTCTTCAAGATAAAAAATTCTTTGTCAAATTATCCAAGTGCTCCTTTGGCATCAAAGAAGTAGAGTATTTGGGACACATTGTGGGTCGTGATGGAATGAGGGTTGATCCGAAAAATATTCAGGTACTGCAATATTGGCCCCAACCAAAAATATTTAAGAGTTTGCAGGGATTCTTGGGTCTCACGAGCTACAATAGAAAAATTTTCCAAAATTATGGATGCATTGTCAAACCCGTCACTAATATTATTAAGAATAATTTATTCCTCTGGACTAACACAACTCAATAGTCCTTCTTAGCTCCCAAACAGGACATGTGCTCCACTCCAATATTGGCCTTACTAGACTTCATCAAATCTTTTGTGATTAAATGTGATGGTTCAGGTACAGGAATTGGTGCAATATTAATGTAGGAAGGTAGACCACTGTATTTCACCAGTTAACAACTCAATGGAAAACATCTGGGTCAATCTACATATGAGAAAGAAATGATGGCTATCTTACATGCAGTAGACACTTAGCAACCATACTTATTGATTCTTTGTTTCCAAATCCGCACTAACTGTCATAGCCTAAAATATTTTTTAGAGAAGCATCTATCATCACCACAACAAAATAAATTTCTTGCAAAAATGTTGGGATATGATTATGAGATAATTTAAAAGAAGGAGCATGAAAATGTAGTGGTTGATGCCTTATCGCTCCAATTTTAGGATGAGGGCACCCTATTATCCCTCTCTCTACCCATACCAAATTGGATTGAAGAAGCCTATCACAAATGGTTCTCCCATTCTTATATGTCCCATCTCATTAACAAATTATGAGTATATCCTAAGTCCTCAAAGGATTACTATTGGAAGCATAAGGTTCTCTACTATAAGGATAGGGTGGTGTTCGCCCCGACCTCCAACCTCAAACCCCGCATCTTAGAAGAGTTTTTCTCCTCTCCCATTGTTGGACATTTAGGCATTCAGAAGACCTATGCACGCGCATGCCACTCCTTCTTTTGGACCTGCATGAAGCATGACATTCTTACTTTTGTAGCTAAATGCATAGTATGTTAGCATAAAAAGGGGAAATGATCAATCTACCAAGCACCTTGCAACCATTTCCATTCCCTACTTCTTTCTGGACAGATGTTTCTGTGGATTTCATTATCCATCTCCCAAAGTCAGGAAACAAATCTGTCATCATGGTGATTGTTGAAAAATTTTCCAAATATGCTCATATTCTCTCTCGCACCCATTTACCCCAACATTGGTGGCTCAGGTTTTCATGGACCAAATATTCAAACTCCATGGCATGTAACCTTCCATTGTGTCTAATCGAGACCCCACATTCACCACCGATTTTTGGTGGGAATTTTTCAAGTGACAAGGCACACATTTCGAAATGAGCATAGCCTATTATCCCCAAATTGATGGTCGAACATAAGTTGTCAACAAATGTTCACAGACCTATTTGTGGTGCTTCACCTCAGATAGAAAGCAACAATCGGTACAATGGTTGCCTTTAGTTGAATGGTGGTATAATTCTAACTATAATTAAGCCACCAAGATGATGCCCTATGACGCAGTGTATGGCCAACTCCCACCTTCAATAACTTCTTATATACAAAGATCTTCCAAAGTATAGCCACTTGATCAGCTCTTGCAGACTCGTGCCACCATGATCGTTCATCTCAAAGATATTCTACATCAAGATCATAATAAAAGGAAGCAATAGGCTAACCAACACCATCCAAAGAGGTCATTTTAAGTAGGTGACAAAGTGTTCCTATAAAACCAACCTTATAAGAAGACATATCTCAAAGAAAAGAGCTGCCAAAAACTAGCCCTGAAACTATATCGGCCTTATCAAGTAGTCCAGTGTATAGGAGAAGTCGCTTACAAATTGGCCCTACTGACTACTTCAAAAACACATTCAGTCTTCCATGTATCCTGCCTCAACAAAGTTGTGGGGAAAAATTGTAAGGTTCAAACCAGTCTACCAGAATTGGATGAGGAAGGTTCATTGTGGCTCTAACCTGAACAGGTCCTCGATACACGTGAAATACATCTCTGTAGCCACACACTCAAGGAAGTTCTCATCAAGTGAAAAGACACCTCTCTAGAAAATGCGACATGGGATTTAACCAATATTCTTCAGTAGTTTCCGAAACTTTAGCCTTGAGGACAAGGTTAGTTTTGATGGGGGAGGGCATGTTAGGATCCATACCTAACTCCCTTATTCATTTAATAGGTTGTGTTAGAGTCATATTTCATTAGTTGAGTCAATAAATCCCTTAAGCAGTTATCCGCATTAATAATAATTGTAAGTGGTTGATCCACATTATAGAAAATGGACCACAATTAGTTATAAATAAGCCATATTTAATAAATAAAGTCATCAACCCTTGTTATGCAAGGGACCACTAATATTTAGAGATTTGGATGTCATAAATCTATAAATAGTCTTAGATAGAAAGAGAAGAGGTATCGACTCTTATTGTAATTGAGCTATGCTCTGTTGGAGGTTTCCCCCTCGAAGATGCAATTGAAAATTGTATTCTACTTCTGAATAATAAAATATCATTGCAACTTGTCTCATTTTATGTAATATTTCTATGTTTTGAACTATATCGTTTTGTATTTTTGGTATTCTGGTTTTCTCACAGGTCAAGTGCATAATAGTGAATGTTGGGAGCAACACCAACATTAAAGGCATCGTACTGGATGAGCACTTCAAAGTTGGTAGTATTAAAGTTGCAGCTTAAGGAAATGCATGATAAGGGATACATTAGGCCAACTGTGTCACCTTGGGGTGTACTAGTATTGTTTGTGAAAAGGAGGGATGGTACTCTCAGGTTGTGTATTGATT
>APFE031673010.1:34252-56356 GCA_000404065.3 Pinus taeda | reverse complement strand
TAACCAGCAATAACCATAAACACATAATACACATGTTTATCCGGGAAAACCCGAAATCCGGGGAAAAACCCAATCATAATGAAATTTCATTATCCTTGGCCAAAACCCTGGCCAATCCGGCCAAGTGAGCCTTCACCCCTCACCTCAAGGCCATACATTACAATGAAGTCCTTCCAGCCTTTTATAGGCTCCATTACATATAATACCACGGGCAGAATACCATGGGTGCACAATACCATGTGCCCCAAAACCATCACTATTTAACCTCGTCAACTTTTTGACTCTATCCTAAGTCAAGTTTGGAAAGGTAATTACAAGACTAAGGGAAAGTGTGATAAGAAGCGAGGAGGACCTCAAGATGTAGGTAACAAGGAGAACATAGCTTCGTAAAGGAAGTTCAATGCAGCTGACAAAGGACGAGGATTTCAATCTGAGGAGTAGAACAAGGGTGATGGAAGGAAGCCTTTTCAGTGTTGGACTTGTGGCAAGGATCATCATAAGAGAAATTTTCGACAACATCATGGTGGCAGACCTCAAATTTACAGTGCTCAGGAGGCACAGATAGTTGGGGATGTTGGACAAAGAATTCCTTGGATTTATACAACATTGGATAATAATCACGTTTATCATTAGGTATCTATTATCAATATGGAAGGTAAAATTTATGCTTAAGTTGTTTCTATTTTATTTATCCTGGATCTAGTTATATTTATGTTATTCCTAACCTGGTGGATAAGTGTGGATTGAATAAAAAGGTGCATGAAAAGTCTTGGTTCGTGCAATTGGCTATAGGGACCAAGAAGAGAGTTAAACATTGGGTGAGATCTTGTGCATTTGAGTTGAATGGTATTCCTATATCAACACTTGTGAATGTGTTTCCATTGGGATCATACAACATGATTTTGGGAATGGATTAATTGTACCTTCATAGGACAATTTCTATGATAATGCTATTGAGTTCTTGGATGACAATCGAGGCCAGAGAATGTTATGGGGTAAGAAGAAGCCTACATCAATCAGAATGCTTACAACTATGGAGGAAAAGTGCAGTAGAAAGAACGGATGTGTATTATTTTCAATTCAAATTTCTAGTGACAAAGGGAAGGATGTTGAGGATACATAATTCTTGAAAAGGTATATGGTTTTGTAGTAGTTTTAGAATGTTTTTCCAACAGAGATCTTAGAGTTATTGCCTCATAGTGAAGTGTACTTTTTTATTAATGCGATGTTAGTGTCCAACCCTAACTCCCTTATTCATGTAATAAGCCTCATCAGAGTCATAGGTAGTTATTTGAGTCAATAAAGCCTGTAATAGGTAGTTCGCATTAATAATAATTGTTAGTGGTCGACCCTCATTTTATAAAAGGGACCACAATTAGCTATAAATGGGCCATAGTTATTAAATAAAGTGGTTAACCTATGTTATGCAAGGGACCACTAGTATTTATGGTTTTAGATGTCATAAATCTATAAATAGCCTTAGATAGCAAGGGAAGAGGTATCAAGTCTTATTATAATTGAGTCATGCTCTGCTGAAGGTTTCCACCTCGAAGAGGCAAGTGAAAACTATATCTTGCTTCTGAATAATAAAATATATTTGTAGTTTATCTAATTTCATGTGATATTTCTATGTTTCGGTCTATATTGTTTCATATTTCTAGTATTATGGTTTTCTCACAATTCAAGTGCATAACAAGTCGTATCAGATCACTTTCGAGGGCCAGATGTACCTCCAATTTTTGCAGAATTATTTTTAGGCTAGAGATGTGTTCCAATGTCTTTAAACCACGAGATCTATTGATCACATAAAATTTTGTATTTTGGGAGGCATGAACGTAGGAACTACAAGATGTGGTCACACTTGTCATGGGTAACCCTTCAAGCAGTAGTGCATTAGATAGAACCGTGCACAGACTACATTTCCACGTACCCTTGGGTATATCAGAATCAACCCTAGGGTAACCTTAGATAATTTGTCGTCCATCTTGCTACTACAGTACACTGAGAACAACACTCAGGGAGATTAATTGTGCATACAATATGATAGTCAGGTAGTACAGCTAAGGGTACAGTCAATCCTCCTTAGTTAGCACCCTGAAATATTGGGTCGAGTACTATCATTGGACACCTACATATATTGTGATATATAGCACCTAGCACTCCTTTGAGACCATAGTTCCCTCAGTTATTTGAAGATCGTCCCTTACCTTTTCTTCTAGATCAAATTTGATTGTCAAGGTTTGACTGTCGTTGTCCAGATCAGATCCAACAGTTGGGGTTATGTTGTTGTCATACATATCAGATTCAATAGTTGGGGTTTCAAAGTGAAAATCAAACTCTTTGTGCATTGAGGTTTTTAGCCACCATAATCCAGATTATATTGTCGCAACACATTCTGCAGTACCAAGACCTTGGGGTTTCCGTTAATACAGTCCAGGCCCGATTTTCATAGGATATTTGGTAGTATCAAGCTATCTGGAATTTATTTACTGTAGTATTGATTAGCTGGGAGTAAGACTCCATTCGAAGTAAAAACAAAAAATAAAAAATCTAAGGCCATCTCGAGACACTTGCAAGATACCCAGCCCATAAGATTCAAGATGATGAGTTGGTCGTCATGGTACTATTCACTTGTAAGCCCCAATTTGTAGGTGATCCCAAATTTTTCCTGGCACAGCTTCAAGTGACCCACATCAGTAGACTCCTGAGCTTTCCCTCTTTCCAAGCATACTACTCTTAATTACGCTCAAAATTTGACCAGGGCTAGTGTATGCTCGATACGAGGTCTCAAGTTATGGAAGTTATATAGATGCCTCATGAACCCATGCAGGAAGAAAATAGTGTTGATCCACATATAAAAGGAGAATCTAGCCATCACATTCATTTCTAGGGGATCACCAATATTCAAACCACTGGAAACCGAAACTAGACATGTGTGAATTTGAGGGCTCTAACCCCGCAATATGGGTGGCACAAATGGAACAATATTTCCTCCTTAATAATATCTAGGAGGATGGAACTAAAATACATTTGGGATCCATTTACTTGGACCAAGAGAGATCGCAAGGGTGGAAGTGGCATCAAAAATGTTATCCAAGGAGGCCAACTTGGAACATGTTTTCAAAATCCATTTGTGACTACTTTGATTGGAAATATCAATTTTTGGGTCTTCTCACTAAGTTTAGGAAAACAAGTATAGTAAGGCACTACATTGCAGCTTTTTAAACATTGGCCATCAAAACTAAAGGACTAGGAGATGCCTTTTACTTGAAATGTTTCATCAATGGTTTAAAGGAAGCCATCCAAGCCCATGTCTGGATGCATCACCCAACTACTTCATTGGACACATGTCACGAGGACTTAGATGTAGAAATCACCATAAATGCCCAGTCCAATCATCCAAATTTTGTCACAAAGGCACGTCCCACCCAAGCTATGACCCCCACCCAAACACTTAAGGTTCAAAAGATGTCATCAGTAGAAATGGCCAAAATAAGGAAACAAGGACTCTGCTACTATTGTGATGACAAGTACTCCATAGGACATAAACGCAAGGAACCAAAATTCTTTGAAATTGATGCTACTAAAAACAACTCAATTGATGAAGCTCCATCCACTGAAGTGTCTGAGGAAGAAGTAGGTGAACCCCAAACATATTCATAAAATGATCTCACACCTGTGCCAAATGATCCAGTTATATCACTACATGCCTTGGCTAGAATTTATTTGCCCCAAACTCTCAAAATTTGAGGTTTTATTAATCATCGACCAATACTGGTGTTGATTAATAGTGATATCATGCATACCTTTATCCATAAGAGAGTAGCAGAAGTTGTTCATTATTTTGTATGGGCGGTATATATTTTCCAAGTCCTTATCACTAATGGGGCGACCATGAAATGTGAAGGATGTTGTGAAAACAATAAGCTTCAGGTGGGGGATTATCACCTAAAAACCCACATGTTTTCCATTGAAATGGGTGGTTGTGATAGTTTCCTTGGTGTTGAATGGCTCTGCACACTAGGCCTTATCAAAATGGATTTCCAAGAGTTATATATGAGCTTTAAGCAGAACAACCACACACATACATTGAGCGGACACCATGCAGGTGCTCCTACTATCATCAACTCGCATTGAATGGAGAAGCTTTTAAAAAAGGACCATCATGGGGTAGTAGCCCAATTTAAATCCATCCAGGTCATTAAATCCACACCTCCTCATATTCATCCTGATATGCAATAGGTATCAGATTTCCACCAGTGGGTCTTTAACAAACCTAAGGAGCTCCTGCCCTTTAGGGGTGAACATCATCATAACATCCCTTTGCTCTCAAGTGCCTAACTGCCAAATGTCTCCCCATATCGATATCCTTTTGCACAAAAGAATGAAATTGAAAAAATCATCAAGGAACTCCTCAATGTTGGTGTTATTCATCCCAACACTAACCCTTATTCATCTCCAGTGGTCATGGTTCTAAAGAAACATGGAGAATGGCACATGTGTCCCAGCTTTAGGGCCCTTAACAAGCTCACTGTCAAGGAAAATTTTCCTATTTCATTGTTTGATGATATGCTTAATGAATTGCATGGTGGTAAATTTTTTACCAAGCTAAACCTTCGCTCAGGCTATCACCAAATACGCATGAAGGAAGTTGACATTCCCAAGACAAACTTCCACACTCATGAAGGCCATTATGAATTCTTAGTCATTCCATTTGGTCTCTGTAATACTCCATCCACTTTTCAGAGCCTCATGAACCATCTTCTGAAACCATATCCTAGAAACTTCATCCTGGTCTTTTTTGATGACATTATCTTCTACATCATAACAAGGGACAAACACCTTCAACATGTTGACAAGATTGCAATTTCTTCAAGATAAAAAATTCTTTGTCAAATTATCCAAGTGCTCCTTTGGCATCAAAGAAGTAGAGTATTTGGGACACATTGTGGGTCGTGATGGAATGAGGGTTGATCCGAAAAATATTCAGGTACTGCAATATTGGCCCCAACCAAAAATATTTAAGAGTTTGCAGGGATTCTTGGGTCTCACGAGCTACAATAGAAAAATTTTCCAAAATTATGGATGCATTGTCAAACCCGTCACTAATATTATTAAGAATAATTTATTCCTCTGGACTAACACAACTCAATAGTCCTTCTTAGCTCCCAAACAGGACATGTGCTCCACTCCAATATTGGCCTTACTAGACTTCATCAAATCTTTTGTGATTAAATGTGATGGTTCAGGTACAGGAATTGGTGCAATATTAATGTAGGAAGGTAGACCACTGTATTTCACCAGTTAACAACTCAATGGAAAACATCTGGGTCAATCTACATATGAGAAAGAAATGATGGCTATCTTACATGCAGTAGACACTTAGCAACCATACTTATTGATTCTTTGTTTCCAAATCCGCACTAACTGTCATAGCCTAAAATATTTTTTAGAGAAGCATCTATCATCACCACAACAAAATAAATTTCTTGCAAAAATGTTGGGATATGATTATGAGATAATTTAAAAGAAGGAGCATGAAAATGTAGTGGTTGATGCCTTATCGCTCCAATTTTAGGATGAGGGCACCCTATTATCCCTCTCTCTACCCATACCAAATTGGATTGAAGAAGCCTATCACAAATGGTTCTCCCATTCTTATATGTCCCATCTCATTAACAAATTATGAGTATATCCTAAGTCCTCAAAGGATTACTATTGGAAGCATAAGGTTCTCTACTATAAGGATAGGGTGGTGTTCGCCCCGACCTCCAACCTCAAACCCCGCATCTTAGAAGAGTTTTTCTCCTCTCCCATTGTTGGACATTTAGGCATTCAGAAGACCTATGCACGCGCATGCCACTCCTTCTTTTGGACCTGCATGAAGCATGACATTCTTACTTTTGTAGCTAAATGCATAGTATGTTAGCATAAAAAGGGGAAATGATCAATCTACCAAGCACCTTGCAACCATTTCCATTCCCTACTTCTTTCTGGACAGATGTTTCTGTGGATTTCATTATCCATCTCCCAAAGTCAGGAAACAAATCTGTCATCATGGTGATTGTTGAAAAATTTTCCAAATATGCTCATATTCTCTCTCGCACCCATTTACCCCAACATTGGTGGCTCAGGTTTTCATGGACCAAATATTCAAACTCCATGGCATGTAACCTTCCATTGTGTCTAATCGAGACCCCACATTCACCACCGATTTTTGGTGGGAATTTTTCAAGTGACAAGGCACACATTTCGAAATGAGCATAGCCTATTATCCCCAAATTGATGGTCGAACATAAGTTGTCAACAAATGTTCACAGACCTATTTGTGGTGCTTCACCTCAGATAGAAAGCAACAATCGGTACAATGGTTGCCTTTAGTTGAATGGTGGTATAATTCTAACTATAATTAAGCCACCAAGATGATGCCCTATGACGCAGTGTATGGCCAACTCCCACCTTCAATAACTTCTTATATACAAAGATCTTCCAAAGTATAGCCACTTGATCAGCTCTTGCAGACTCGTGCCACCATGATCGTTCATCTCAAAGATATTCTACATCAAGATCATAATAAAAGGAAGCAATAGGCTAACCAACACCATCCAAAGAGGTCATTTTAAGTAGGTGACAAAGTGTTCCTATAAAACCAACCTTATAAGAAGACATATCTCAAAGAAAAGAGCTGCCAAAAACTAGCCCTGAAACTATATCGGCCTTATCAAGTAGTCCAGTGTATAGGAGAAGTCGCTTACAAATTGGCCCTACTGACTACTTCAAAAACACATTCAGTCTTCCATGTATCCTGCCTCAACAAAGTTGTGGGGAAAAATTGTAAGGTTCAAACCAGTCTACCAGAATTGGATGAGGAAGGTTCATTGTGGCTCTAACCTGAACAGGTCCTCGATACACGTGAAATACATCTCTGTAGCCACACACTCAAGGAAGTTCTCATCAAGTGAAAAGACACCTCTCTAGAAAATGCGACATGGGATTTAACCAATATTCTTCAGTAGTTTCCGAAACTTTAGCCTTGAGGACAAGGTTAGTTTTGATGGGGGAGGGCATGTTAGGATCCATACCTAACTCCCTTATTCATTTAATAGGTTGTGTTAGAGTCATATTTCATTAGTTGAGTCAATAAATCCCTTAAGCAGTTATCCGCATTAATAATAATTGTAAGTGGTTGATCCACATTATAGAAAATGGACCACAATTAGTTATAAATAAGCCATATTTAATAAATAAAGTCATCAACCCTTGTTATGCAAGGGACCACTAATATTTAGAGATTTGGATGTCATAAATCTATAAATAGTCTTAGATAGAAAGAGAAGAGGTATCGACTCTTATTGTAATTGAGCTATGCTCTGTTGGAGGTTTCCCCCTCGAAGATGCAATTGAAAATTGTATTCTACTTCTGAATAATAAAATATCATTGCAACTTGTCTCATTTTATGTAATATTTCTATGTTTTGAACTATATCGTTTTGTATTTTTGGTATTCTGGTTTTCTCACAGGTCAAGTGCATAATAGTGAATGTTGGGAGCAACACCAACATTAAAGGCATCGTACTGGATGAGCACTTCAAAGTTGGTAGTATTAAAGTTGCAGCTTAAGGAAATGCATGATAAGGGATACATTAGGCCAACTGTGTCACCTTGGGGTGTACTAGTATTGTTTGTGAAAAGGAGGGATGGTACTCTCAGGTTGTGTATTGATTACATGTAGTTGAAAAAGGTGTCGATTAAGAGTAGGTATCTTTTGTCATAGATTGATAACTTGTTTGATCAGTTGAATGGAGCATTAATGTTCTCGAAGATTGATTTGAGATCAAGATATCATCATGTACACATCAAAGAAGAGGACATCTATAAGACTACTTTCTGAACCAAGTATGGTCATTATGAGTTTTTTGTGGTTCCTTTTAGTTTGACCTGTTAGAAAGTGTAGAAAAAAAGGCTCAATTTAAATTTAGCTTTAATCAAATGGAGTAAATGCAATTTCCACATCAACATGACAACTTGGTGGCAATTAACTTGTGTGACATGGCCCTTGTCCACTAGTTATCTAAGTAAATTTAAGTTAGACACTTGGAGTTCAATGATGTATGTGTTGATTGCTAAATTTTAGCAATATAGTTTAGTTATTTTTAGTTGTACTAAGTTAACTGGCCTCTAACTATTGGTAAATTAAGTTGAAGGTTAATTATGTAGTGAGACAATAGTCTAACTTAGAGATCTGTCATTTAACTAATCAATCAGCCAAAAATAGCTCATGCATACATGGAATTCTCAATTCACAGCTCAAGCAAAGGAATTAAGGCTAATGTAAAATTATTTCTATACTAGTGGAGTGTACATATTTTTTCATAAAGGCAGTTGATCAATCCTTGGGAATTGTGTAAGGAAATAGGGATCTTTCTATTGTTTAGGAGATGGAATTTGCTCATAATTTTATAAGGAAATAGGAGGTTGGAGGAGTCATAGTGTGGCTACGTGTTGGCTAGATGGTATCATTCAGTAGAGAGAACTATTATTCTTTTTGGGTTGTGCTCAGAGATGGAGAAAGCAATTGTAATAGTTTATCTATTCAACTAAATAATTCAAAGAGGATTAAGGTGTTTTTCTTAGTTGGGATCCCCTAGAAATCACTGTTTGCTTTTTGTTTTGCTTGTTGCATATCTTTACATGTTTTTCTAAATTGATATTTACATTTCACGAAATAGTAGAGTAGAATAGCGTCTCTTATTTTTCAGTTTGAAATCCCGAGAAGTTGCAATTTCTATCAAATTTCTACATGGTATCAGAGCCCTGAAATCACATTAGAACTAGTATTTCGAACTTATCCCTCAAGAATTTTGAATTTTATGCTTCAATGTAGCAATTTTTCTTCAAATTCAGGACAATGTATTTCAACGAACTAATGAGTTGTTAGGAGGTATAGTTATGGAGCCCTAGTTCAGGGTAGATTGAGAAGACAGTATGTGGGGACTTCTTAATGGAGCTAGAAGACTGCTAGTGGGCAGATCTATGAGCCAATGTTTAGTGACACAAAAAGGAGATGTGATCATTGATATTGGTAGATTGAGGAGTAGATAGATTTCCCACAGGGAGATCGAGAATCAGAGGGAGTCTAATTTCAAAGGTAGCATCCTTATGGAAGCTATTACCTCAAGATCTGGGGAGATCAAACTCATTATTGCATTAGTTACAGTAGCAGTGTTGAAGCAACAATAGAGTAGTGGTAGCAGTAGTATGAGTACATCATATTTTTCCATGCATGTAGCTATACCTCTGGGAGTGAGGTGGGGTGAAGTCGAGCTTTAACCCCAAAGTTGCTAACAATTTGGTAGGATCCATATGAGAGAAGTTGCAGTATACTTTCCTCATGGATCATTACCTTGACACAAGGGTCCACAATGTTTAGTAGTAGAAGGGTTAGTGTGGATTCAGATGCCAAAGAGCATAGATGAGTGTTGATACCAATGCAAGTGGAACATTGCGGATTCAACATCAGTGCAGTCTTCTCAGTAGACAGTTGCAAAGACATAGTTGATTCAATGTTTTTTTTTATGTTTCTCAGTTGCAGTTATTGTAGTAGCAACAACAATAGTGAGAGGTAGTGATATAGTATATTCCATAGTTGTTGGATAGCGGTGGTTAAAAATCCATTTCTTTCTAAGAGGGAGTGTTATAAATTGTAGCAAGAAAGGATCAATTTGACTTTAGCCATAGTCAAATTGAGTAATTCGAATTTCCACATCAATAAGACAACTTGGTGGTAGTTAACTTGTGTTACATGGCCCTTGTCTACTAGTTAACTCAGTAAATTTGTGTTAGAGGATTGGAGTTTAGTGATTCATGTGTTGATTTCTAATTTTAGCAATCTAGTTCAGTTATTTTCAGTTGTACTCAATTAAAGTACCTCTAACTATTGATAGAGTTAGTTGAAGGTTAGTTGTGTAGTGAGACAATAGTCTAACTTGGAGATTTATGAGTTAACTAATCAATCAGCCATACATATCTCATACATGCATGGAATTCAAAATTCACAGCTGGAGTGGAGGAATTAATGCTAATGTAAAATTATTTGTATACTGGAGTGTACAAAATTTTGCATGCAGGCAGTTGATCAATCCTTGCGAATTGTGCAAAGAAATAGGGACCTTTCCTAGTGTTTAGGAGATGGAATTTGCTCTGAATTGCACAAGGAAATAAGAGGTTGGAGGAGACATAAAGTGGCTAAGTGTTGTCTAGAGGGTCTCATTCAGTAGAGACTACATCTACTCTTTTGCAAGTTGTGCTTAGAGCCGGAGCAAGAAATTGTAATATTTTCTCTATTCAATTGATTAATGCAAAGAGGCTTGAGCGGTATTTCCCAATTGGTTTACGCTAGAAATCACTGTGTACTTATGGTTTTTCTTGTTTCATGTCTTTGCATGTTGTTCTAAATTGTGATTTATATTCTGCAGAATAGTAGAGTAAAATTTTGTCTCTTGTTTTTCAATTTGAGTTTGTGAACTTCGAGATGCAGCACTTGAAATGCCAGAGAGAGTCCCTGGTAACCTGGAAAACAAATTCTAGTCTATCTTGTGATTAATCTTGAAAATAAATGTAATCCTGCACTAGTTCGATAAACACCAACCCAAACAATTAAAAGCATGCGGGAAAGTAAAAGCAATCAATGCAAAAGGAAATTCAAATTGGAAGTAAACAAAAGGGAAATTAGAACTAGAAATCAAGCGGTGCCGACACAATAAGGAAAAGACTGTAAACGCTGGAATAAATTCAAAAGCAATTCAAACTATTCTGCTTTCCCAAATTTTGCCTGTACTAATTCTGCTTGCACTAATTCTATGTAACAATCTACTTGCACTAATTCTGTGTAACATTCTGCTTGTACTAATTCTATGTAACATTCTGCTTGCACTAGTGCAAGAACAATCCAGAAGTTAAAGGAAACCATCATATTAATTAAACATTTATCGGTTCAAACATAGTGTAGTTTCCTCATTTATAAATATCGGCTCAACAAATGTAAAAATCGTAGCTTTAGATATAAATCAATAGATCTAGATTAATTTACAAAATTCAAGTTAGAGCTCATAAAGGCGGAGCCGATCTTGTGGATTCTGGAAGGACACAATGTTTGTTTAAAATATTTCAGGTGCAAGTATAATTAATAATGTAGCAAATGAAATAGAAACAAATTGCAGCAACTCAAATTAACCTTAAAACCTGGAATAATGGATTGCAGCAAATAGAATTAATTTTAGAACTAGAAATTAAAGGCAGAAAGAAACTGCAAAATTCACACAGCAATTAATAATCTAAATGCTATTGGATCTAAAAGATGAGAGCGGTGCCGAGCTAGTCTGGCTACCAACCCGGCTAGCTCATACCCTCAATTAACCTGGTTCACACAACGATTTGATTCATTAACATGCAATGGATGAATAAACAAAGCATGCATTAAAAATGCTTCAATTAATTAAAAAAAAAACACAGTCTTTTACATAATGCAAACATCACTTAATCCCAGCAAGTAGGAGAAGCATTCCACACTAAAATCCACTTGCTGCTACATTGGAACAAATCCTCCTCCCTTCTGCGTTGTTCCTGCCTATGCGTGCTTCTCCCCTCTTCTTAATTGATTGACTAAATTGATTAGCTAGGCTTGAAGCCATAACTCTTCTTTTATAATCGTTTTACATTCCAAACTTGGCATAAAACAAGCCAATCCTTTGCAAACATTATGGGGATTGAATCCCAACTAATTATCATTAATAGAATATCAGTACAACTGTTCCCCTACTGAAATAATGGAGATTTACCACGAATTCCCCAAATCTGGGCATTTTCTAGAATTCTGGAAATGTTGGTATTTTTAACAAAATGTCTCCAAAGAATTCTGTGTATCTCCTTAACCATTATGAATTTCGGCAAACGGTTTGGAGGAAATCTAGCTTGTTGTATTTTCAACAATAACCTCTCTCAAAATTTTCTGGTTCAGATCCATTGCCTCAAAAATCGTGCCAGAAAATGACTGTTTGAAATCTGAGATGGTAAGATTCTAGAAAAATTGTCTATATTTAGAAAACTACCTCAAAGACCATTATGTAACTTTTAGACCATTAAGAATTTTAGAAATCGGTTTGAGGCTTTGTCAATTTGCTATACTAGGACCAAACCCATGTTCTAGAATTTCTTTATTCAACTTCACATGCACGAAAAACGAGGCACAAGTTGGCAATTTGGAAACTGTTGTGAATTTGGGGTTGTAGCATTAATTATTCTCTAAATATAAATTTGTATGACCTGGGTGTGACTTGGCTTATGTTGAAGTGTTCAAATGATATTTGGATCATAAACCTCTTTCAAATTCTCCAAGAAATGTGTCAATGTATCAAAGCCCCAAATTGGTGGAGGCACACTGTAAAACTTGCACTGGTGCAGGAACGCTGTTAGAACTAAATCGGTACAGGAATATGTTGCACTATGTAGGCACGTAAGTGTAGGTTCAAAACATGATCAAATCAACTTTAACCTGCAACATACAAACCTTATTAAACTTCCATTAATGGTATTTTAATCCCGTTAAAACAAAAGTAGTAAAAAATGATTGCAATGATAATCATTTAATCAAACAGTAGCATGAGAGATTTTGAGTAAAAAATGAGACAAAATAGAGGCCCAACATCCCCCCATGTTGACCATCTTGCATGTCCTCATGCAAGAAAATCTGGTACTGTTATTCCTTTGCAAAAAAAACAAAATTAGAAACATGTATAAACATTCATAATGATGTTCTTGCAATTCTACATGATTACATTTCCTGCACTTGATAAACCTTGCTCTTAAAAACAGAGTGTTTGCTAGACGCTTTATTTACTTAAACTGATTTCAAGAAAACCTAAAACGAAAACTACCATGGAAAAACTAAATTGCAAGGATGGTGTTATTACTTGAGAAAAATTGACAACTTTTAAACTTTTCAAAAATAATATCTCGGAGGCATCCATGATCAAAAGTTTCACTTTAACCTCCTCATTATAAACATGAGTGACATGATTTAAAAGATATGATGTTACATGAAGACATAGTAATACCTTCTCATAATGATTATTTTACCATTATCCATGTATAGTTAAAGCTCCTCTTATCCGAGCACAGTGAATTACCTGCACTAAGGGTCCCCATGTCCATAAAAATCATTCCAAAAAGATAGAACTCCAAGGTATAAAAACAAAATGATTTTAAGGCCATTCTCAAAGAGATTGATAGTGAGTTCACGGAAAGCAAAACTAACCAAGTAAGTTACAGTGTAGAGTTAACATTAATGCCACAGGCATGGCCCTACTGCCAGCAGGCATCCATAGCCTCGACAAGGATACCTTTTAACCTTATGAAATCCTCTTGTCCCACCTATTGATATAGATTCAAAGTCATTTAAGAATATTTTATTTTTTTCTCTTTTTTAGAAGTTAATTGAAGGCCTTTGTCCTAGCTTGGTAACTAGCTATCGACAGTGCCATTCACAAGAACTAACAAGAATGAACAAGATGGCTCGCGATGAGACCTCTTGTCTTCCAGTTTTTCAACTGGAAGCCGTTACCCTGGCTTGCTGACCAGTTCGGTAATGTCATTCTCCTTAAGACCCATGATCATAGTAGGTTGGCTTGCAATGAGACCTCATATCCCTCAATTAATTTGTTTATGTTTTTAGAAAAAAACTTTGATTATGATTAACCTCAGATGGATTACTTAATATGTGGGGAAGAAAATCTACTCCTTAAGAGTGCAAGATGGCATGAAAAGTTTTTAATTACTATTCTTTACTAGTTGGTCATGCTACCCTAAGAACTTATTAAAAAACATCTCAGATAATGACCAAAAAGATTCCTTGAGTTTATCATGCTAGGGTTCTTTATGAAAGCTTATTATATTTTTGTAGGCGTCGTCCACCATAAGAGGTTTTTCACTGGTCTCTTTGAAGAGGAATTTGAAAATATTTTCTAGATGACAGTTTGTTAGAATAAGAGAAAAGTATTACATGTAACTTATAACAA
Organism: Pinus taeda; assembly: GCA_000404065.3. Classification (NCBI taxonomy): domain Eukaryota; kingdom Viridiplantae; phylum Streptophyta; class Pinopsida; order Pinales; family Pinaceae; genus Pinus; species Pinus taeda. The sequence goes on along the minus strand of APFE031673010.1, from coordinate 42,284 downwards.
TACATATTGACCCACAATCAAAGTCACTTTAAAAATATGAAGCATTAAGTGTAAAGTACTTTTGACAAGTTTTACCATGAGAATGCATAATAATAAAAATTTCAAAAGCTATGCTTTTATGGAATCACAAGTTCAAGAGTGTTGTTATTCATCTTTATTCATTACCCTACCCTATTTTTAAAGAGATAAATATCACCTTTAAGTGTAGGCGTACTTCCAATGAAGCCATGTGCGTAACAAAATGATGATTATACTCACACTTAGTTTTAAAGAATAAACTTCTATACATACCAAAGCATGATAAACCAGTTTTTAATTGGCATGGTACAAGGAGTTTTTGAATGATGAAGAAATAAGATGGGTTGATGGCTGCTCGAAACCAGGATTCAATGGAATCCATGTATTTATGATTCTCCAACTGATTCAAGTCTTCCATAGTTTAATAGTCATTCTCCTATAAGCACAAAAAATCTGGTGAAAGACAAAAGATAAATCCCTCAAGTTCAGGCTCAAATATTTGATTTTCATATTCACAAGAAATGTTGAGAGAGATTCTAGGGATTTTAGTTTCAACAACCTTTTCAGAACAAGTTCCAATGAAAGATTCATCCTCGGGTGGTCTTTGAATTATATCTTCCTAGGGTAAATGTTCTGCGATAATGGGGGGAGTTTCCAAATTCATTCCCTTTCCCAATATGGAAGGTGTAACATCTTGTTCAATATAAGAATCATCAGAAAGAATAGGAGGTTCAAACTTTTGTGCAACTTGATGGTTTGGATTAGGATTTGGATTGGGATTACGGTTAGAGTATGGATGGGAGCATGGACTAGGGTTATAGTATGGATTAGGGTTAAGATAAGGTTGCACATGCAGCTAGGAACATGGAGGAGGATAACATAATGGTGTATTGGAAAGAAATTGTGATTGTTGTTGGTGCTCATATGATTGAATTTTCATGGGAGATTTCCCTAGAGAAAAAGATCCAAACAATTCTTGAGGCCATGGAGATATTTGGCTCGAGGATGAGGGCCATTGCGGCCATAAGGTGGGGTATTGAATCAAACGAGGATTATAAGTTTTCCATGGAACTGTGGGGTTGTATATGTGTTGAGGAACCTACTGGGGACAATAAATATTACTCCAAGTATTAAATGATGATGAGTTTGGAATTATACCTGACGGTCAATTTATTTCATTACTTGATTCCTTAAATACTTGTTGAAACCCCTACAGTGATGGAAAATAATTTGAATGATCCTCCTTGCATTGCTTCCATTCTTCTTGTAAATCATCCAATTTCAAATTTAGAAAATATTTTGTAGCTCCTATTTTTGTAGTAGATTCCAAAAATTGAGAAGAAAGTTCTCTAGAATTCTTACCAATCTTGGATATTCCTCTTGAATAACTAATGCACAATTTACAAACATCACCATATGGTAAGTGAGAAACATCACATTCTCCTATAAGATTTAAAGGTTCTAAAAATTCATCTTCGATTCCTCTAAGTAGGAGTGTTTTCAATGTATCTTTTACCAAATTCCTATGTTCTGATTTTTGGAGGTTGTATCTAAATCGCTCCACATAAGCCTCCAAGCTTTCATTTTCCCTTTGTGTTATTCCAAAAATATCTTCACTGGCTTGGCAATAGTTTTGATATTTCTCCAACAATACATTCTTCATGTCTTCCCATGTTTGAATGCAGTTCCCACCAAGGCTCATGAACCATCGAAGAGCTGCTCCTTTAAGAGTAAGAGGAAACACTTGCAACCTTTGAGAATTAGTACAATAACCATATCCTCTACAAAGTACTCCAAACTCAAATAAGAATGTATCTAGGTCTTCATTTACCAAACCATGAAATTTTGGTAGTGCGGATGCGGAAATATTATGCATTTGAGCCACTCCTACATCCTTGATAGGAAATTCAAAAGTAACAAAGTTTCCATTTCTTACCAAACTAAAAAATTTTCTCCATGTACTACTTCGAGACTCCTTCTTTGAATGTTTCTTCTGACTAATCAGTAAAAGAGGTGCATTGAATGATTGATGTTAGCCTCAAACTCTTCATTGAAAAATGCCTCAAAATATCATTTTTCTATCTTCAACGAGACCATTGGTACATTTGTTAGCACATGAATAGTGTATATATATGTGTAGGGTGGGTGGGGGGTACTTACAACATTAAATAAAATGAGAAACCTTAAAGCAAAAATGCAGGAAAGAAATAAATTCAAAGAACATAAAATTGCAAGAGAAACTAGGTGAAGGAATAGAAACCAAATGCAACAGGTCACCAAGGTCAATCCCCTAAGCGCCTCCTCGGCAACAACACTAAAATGTTGGGTGCAGTATAGGGTCTATAAATGTACCAACATTTAATTTATCAATCTAGAGAGTTTGTGAACGTTGAGACGTAGCACTGGAAATGCCAGAGAGAGTCCTTGGTAACCTGAAAAACAAATTCTAGTCTATCTTACGATTAATCTCGAAAATAAATGTAATCCTGCACTAGTGCGAGAAACACCAATGCTACACTAGTTCGAGAAACACCAACCCAAACAATTAAAAGCATGCAAGAAAGTAAAAGCAATCAATGCAAAAGGAAATTCTAATTGCAAGTAAACAGAAGGGAAATTAGAACTGGAAATCAAGTGGTGCTGGCACAATAAGGAAAAGACTATAAATGCTAGAATAAATTCAAAGGAAATTCAAACTATTCTGCTTGCACTAATTCTACCTGTACTAATTCTTCTTGCACTAATTCTGTGTAACAATCTGCTTGCACTAGTTATGTGTAACATTCTGCTTGCACTAATTCTGTGTAACATTCTGGTTGCACTAGTGCAAGTATAATTAATAATGCAGCAAATGAAATAGAAACAAATTGAAGTAACTCAAATTAACCTTAAAACCTGGAATAATGGATTGCAGCAAATCGAATTAATTTTAGAACTAGAAACTAAAGGCAAAAAGACACTGCAAAATTCACACAACAATTAATAATCTAAATTCTATTGGATCTAAAAGATGAGAGCAGTGTCGAGCTAGTCTGGCAACCAACACAACTAGCTCACACACTTGATTAACCTAGTTCACACAACAATTAGATTCATTAAGATGCAATGGATGAATAAACAAAGCATGAATTAAAATTTCTTCAATTAATTTAAAAAAACACAGTCTTTTACATAATGCAGGCATCACTTAATCCCAACAAGTAGGAGAAGCATTCCACACTAAAATCCACGTGCTGCTACATTGGAAAAAATCCTCCTCACTTCTACGTTGTTCCCGCCTGTGCGTGCTTCTCCCCTATGCTTAATTGATTGACTAAATTGATTAGCTAGGCTTGGAGCCATAGCTCTTCTTTTATAATCTTTTTAAATTCCAACTTGGCATAAAACAAGCCAATCCTTTGCAAACATCATGGGGATTGAATCCCAACTAATTATCATTAATATAATATCAATACAACCATTCCCCTACTGAAATAATGGAGATTTACTACGAATTTCCCAAGTCTCGGCATTTTCTAGAATTCTGGAAATGTTGGTATTTTTAACAAAATGTCTCCAAAAATTCTGTGTATTTCCTTAACCATTATGAATTTCGGAAAAATGTTTGGAGGAAATATAGCTTGTTATATTTTCAACAATAACCTCTCTTAGAATTTTTTGGTTCAAATCCATTGCCTCAAAAATCATGCTCGAAAATGACTGTTTGAAATTTGAGATGCTAAGATTCTAGAAAAACAGTCTATTTTTAGAAAACTGCCTCAAATACCATTATGTAACTTTTAGACCATTAAGAATTTTAGAAATCGGTTTGAGGCTTTGTCAATTTGCTATACTAGGACTGAAACCCATGTTCTATAATTTCTTCATTCACCTTCATGTGCACAAAAAACGAGGCAAAAGTTGGCAGTTTGGAAACTGTACGAATTTGGGGCTGTAGCATTAATTATTCTTTAAATATAAATCTGTCTGACTTGGGTGTGTCTTAGATTATGTGGAAGTGTTCAAATGATATTTTGATCATAAAACTCTTTCAGATTCTCCCAGAAATGTGTCAATGTATCAAGCCCCAAACTGGTGGAGGCACACTGTAAAACTTGCACTTGTGCAGGAATGCTGTAAACTTGCACTAGTGCAGGAACACTATCAGAACTGAATTGGTACAGGTATATCTTGCACAGTGTAGGTAGGTAATTGTAGGTTCAAAACATGATCAAATCAACTTTAACCTGCAACATACAAACCTTTATTAAACTTCCATTAATGGTATTTTAATCTTGTTAAAACAAAAGAAGTAACAAATGATTGCAATGATAATGATTTAATCAAACAGTAGCATGAGAGATTTTGAGTAAAAAATGAGACAAAATAGAGGCCCAACAACTGGATTTTAGTACAACTTACCATCCACAGACAGATGGAAACATAGAGAGGATTAATAGGATTCTTGAGTACATGTTGAGGATGTACATCATGCATCAACAACAAATGTGGGAAGAGTATCTTCCTCTTGTAGATTTTGCATACAATAATGGGTATCATGAGTCCTTGAGAATGAGTCCATTTGAGGCACTTTATGGGTGGAGTTGTAATACTCCCAAGAACTGGAGTGATCCAATGAATAGGGTATTGATTGGACCAGATAGTTGGCAGAGATGGAATAGGAAATGTGGGTTATTAAAAGGAATTTGAAGGTAGCACATGACAGTTAGAAGAGTTATGTGGATCAACATAGATCATTTAAGGAGTTTTAGGTTGGGGAGCATGTGTACTTGCACATCAAGCCCAAGAGGAGCTCCTTGAGGATTGGATCATGTGCCAAGTTGACACCTCGGTATTTCGGGCCTTTTGAGATCCTTGAGAGGATTGGACTAGTGGCCTACCAACTTGCACTGCCTCTGACATTGAAATTCCATGATGCTTTCCATGTTTCATTGCTTAAGAAGTATATGTAGGATGTTGATCATGTGATTGATTATTCTATATTATAGGTAAAACTAGAGGGAGAATTCCAGCCATAACCACAATGCATATTGATCCAGGTGGATATTGGTGGCCACCTACCAAGTCCACTTTGACCCCCACCATTGTTTCTTTCATCTTTTCAGTTTCCTTAATTGTATCACAATTGACTATTTTTACTAGTTTTGAGGGTCCTGAACTTCTGGAGTCGTTTTGAGGACCTAAATGACATTTTTTTGGAAAATTTGGAGCAACATCGGTCCATGGATTAATGTTTCTCTTCCCAAAGTCATAGTTCTCGGATATATCTTTCTAACGAGATATTGTGTGCCTCAAACAGATATTGTATGCCAAAGTTACGACCCCGGAAAGTTGACGTACCAATTTACCCAAACAGGGCCCACAGTTTGGCGTTTCATCTTCTAGGGTTAGGTTTTTGGATGTTTAGGGCTTTCCATTGTTTTTCAACAATAAATAGGCCTTCGAGCCTCATTGTAACATATTTCAGAGGCATGTAGCCACCACATCTCTTCTCAGAGATAAGCTACCATCACTCTGGCTAGTTTATTTCCATTTCTGTTTGTAAGAATATTTCAGTATTTTACAGTAATGAAATGAAGTATTTTTTGACTTAGTTATGAGAGATTCCATAGTAAAAACCATTATTTCGTCAACGTTTCAAATCCCAACCGGGATCCATCATCGGGACTTCTTGAAAGCTTGGTAGCAGAAGAGCTAAATTGAGGGACTGCAGCTCTTCTTGCTATCTTCACTCTAAATTTTTCGAGTAAAACGATTTCACTCCATCTCTTTATTTTTTGTTATCTCTATAATTTTTTGTGTTCCTATTTAAATCTGAATCACATATTGCAATGGAAACAATTCATGCTTTGGAGCAGAGCAATCGAGCAAGTTAAAGTGCAGTGGAAGAAATTTGGGCCCGATGAAGCGACATGGAAGATGCTTGATCTAAATTTAAACAGGAACGCAAAAAATTACAGATGTAACCATAAATACAGAGATGCATCATAAATAACACTTCCTTTTATCAATATCAAAAAATACAATGGAGATGAGACTAGCTAGGGTGATGGTAGTTTATCTCTAAGAAGAGATGTGGTGGCTACATGTCTCTAAACTGAGTTACAATAAGGCTCAAGGACCCTTTTATTATTGAACAATAAAAGAAAACCATAAACAACCAAAACCCTAACCCGAGGAGATGTAACACCAAGAGTTTATGGGCCCTGTTGGGGTTAGTTGGGCAGCCAACTTCCCGAGGTTGTAACTTTGTCATATTATCTATGTTTGATGCACATGACACCTCGTTGGAAAGATATCTCGGAGGACTACAACATGAAATCACATGAAGGAATATTACCAAAAAAATGTCGTTTAGGGCTTGAAAACAACTCCGGAAGTTCAAGACCTGAAAAACTGCCAAAAATAGTAAATTGTGCTACAACTAAGGAAACTGGAAAAATAAAAGAAAAAATGGTGGGGTTCCAAGTGGAATAGGAGGGTGGCCACCAATATCCACCTGGATCATTCCTCCCCCCTTAGGAAGCAATGGTCTCCATTGCGTTGAGTTCCTCCATGAGATGAGGAAACTTCTACTGAACTTGGTCCCTAGTGAGCCATTTTCCTTGGTATAGGAGTTGGTCGGCTTTGACAACTCGATACAATTGGATCTTCTGCTCGTGAGTTTTCTTGATCTATGTGTCGATGATGCAATCAGTTGCAGCTTGTTCCATGTAGTCTGGATTGAACTCTGTTGGTGTGAGTTGTTCTGCAATGTCGGATGTGTCCATTAATGGTGGAAAGTATGGCCGAAGGCGATCCACATTGAAAATTGGGTGCAGGGCAAGGAATGGGGGAATGCTAAGCTTAAACACATTATCTCCCATAGCCTTGGTGATGGTGTATGGCCCATATCGAAGCGAGCAAATCTTGCGGTGGGGCCTAGCAAAGTGCTCCTTCTGCAAATGTAGCCAAACTTTGTCACCCATCTGGAACTTGTGTGGCACCCAAGTTTGATCATGTTGTTTCTTGTACTTAGCATTAGCTTTGTCCAATATGTCACGGACTTGTTGGTGGATGTGTTGAATGTTCTCAATGAATCTATTTTCCTTGTCGGCTTCGAATTGGACATGAGCCAAATTTGCTTGAGTCGCTACAAATGGAATGGCCAATAAATGGGACACAGTGGCTGGAATCCCAAGCCCACCTGAAAATGGTTGTGGCTAGTTGAGCTGTGGAGAGTCCGGTTGTAGCTGTGCTGGACATAGGAGAGGCTCTCATCCCATGTGTGTGGAGGCTTTGAGTTGTACATACACAAAATGTGTATGATCATCCTTTTAACAACCTCTATTTGGGCATCAGTTTGGGGATGGAAATTTGTGGACTTAGTGAGCTTGGTGTCCAACATTGACCAGAGACTAGACCAAAATGTACTGAGGAAAATGTTTTCCCGATTTAAGATGATAGACTGTGGGATCCCAAAGTGTATGCACACTCGTTCAAAGAAGATTTTAGCAGTGGCTTCTACTGTCATACTCTTCTTGCAGGATGCCATAATGGCCATCTTCAAGAATCTATCAACAACCATAAAAACACGGTCGTTTCCATGCTTTATAGAAGTAAGGTCTGACATGTAATCCGTGGAGATGGATTTCCAAGGTCGACTAGGGTAGGCAGCGAAGTATAGATACCATTCTTCTTAATGATTGGTTTGGCAATGGCACAGGTAGTGCAGGATCTGATGTACTTCCTGACATCCTATTGAATATTTAGCCAATAGAAATACTTTTGTAGTACTGCCACCATTTTCTCGACCTCAAAATTCCTAGCGGCCCGACTATAGAGTGCTTCCCAAATAATCTTTTCATGCTCGCTTGATAGAACACAAAGGTTTCCCAAGTTGCATTACCAAGGAAAATTTTAAGGATGAAAATTTTTCTTGAAGTTTAGAAACATTGGCGAATCTCACTAATCCCTAATATGCAAACTATAAATTTTTCAATGATATATTTGTAAAATTATTCAAATTTATAAT